>JZKD02S1605551.1:557535-634803 GCA_000966675.3 Picea glauca | reverse complement strand
GTTAAACAATTGTCAATTTGACATATCAAATCGTGATAAAAAAAATTTGAAAAATAGTCATTAGAAAGCTAACACAATTCTTCACAAGTTTTTTTTTTACTGTAAAGTGAAATTATAAATAAAAAAAATACTTTTATATGTTGGAAGTTGAATAACTTGTGAAAATACTGTTTTTTTTCTCATAAAACAAGCAAAAGTGTAACCCACCTTCATGATTTCACCCATTATATTGATTATAGAACGTAGTTAAACTTTAACTAGGTTCTATAATCAATATGCGATCATGATTCTTAATAAATTTTAATGTATGTAGTATTTTGTTAAATGGAAAAATTGTTTATTAATATTAAGATTCTAAGTGTTATATTTTATTTCTCTTAATTTAGTGACTAACTCTTTTAAAGTGTCAATTTGTAAGCTAGAAAACAATTGGTGTTGTAAATTTATAAAAATTAATGTATATTCATAGGTTATGGAAGATTTAAGTGCACAAGTCCTTAAGGTTGAGAGCTATGATTATCAATAATATTTTTATATATAAAATAAATAAAGTGATAGATTGTTTAAATTGATTAAGGTATTGAAGTATTGGTAAGTATGGTGGGATAAATTATATGAAAATTTGAAGTTGTTTTATTGGTCGAATCATATCATAATAGAAACAATACATATGATATAAGATTACTTATTTTATGATATATTTGTATTTTAGATTAAATAAAAAAAATGTGACTAGATCATATATTGCATTCTAGATGAAAGTAAATAATTGTATTTATATTAAGTGTGGTTATGGTTTTAAAGAAATGCATGATTATATTTTAAATTACATATATTTATATATTTGTGAATAATTTAGATTATAGTTTAATGATAGATCACACACACACACACACACACACACACACACACACACATATATATAATTAGTAAGATATACGTTATTATTTTAAAAGGAATTATTAGTTGGTTATATAATTATGGTCAAAGGGGTTTCCCTTATTGTAATCGATGGATTAAATAGCCTTTTAATCACAAAATATGATGTGATGACCAGAAATTGAATATGTTGACATATTCTTCGTCGTACACTCAAACTAATGAATGAGATTGTCAACATTAACTTCCTTACATTTATGAATTCATTCGTTGATGAATTTTACTATTTCACTTTTACATAACATGATTAACAAATTAATACAATGAATTATTAATTGTCACAAATCATAATTAAGCAAATCCAAAGAAAGATTACTTCAATTTTAACTTCTTCAGTTTTAACATTTACCTCTGCTACTTGGCTAGTATTTTCTTTACCTCTTCAAGCATAAATTTACGTGTCCTATCCTTGCTCTACCTATTTATTTATTCCACATCTGGCCATCTCTCCAATACGTCTATGGATCACATGTGTTATTTTGGATAGTCGTTTCATATTTTCCTCGACGTGAATGTACGTGGTAATGGAGGACCAACTATCCTAAAATGATTTTCTATTAATGTGATGATTTGTTATTAATGTGATTAACATAGCCTCGTTTTCGCAAGAACATAGCCTCATCATCGCAATGTGATGAACATAGCCTCGTCACCACAATGTGATGCATATATCCTATCATCATAATGTGACAATCAATGTCCTCTCCTCACAGTGTGATGACCATAGCCTCGATGTTGCAATAAATTTCATGTTGTTGCAATGTGATGAACATATGAAATTTATTCTCACCACATATTCATATGACATATGATGAACATATGACATTTATGTTCATCACATAGCCACTTTTTACTTAAATGTCATGTCATCACAATGTGATGAACATAGCCTCTTCATTGCAATATCCCCTTCGTCACCAATATGTGACAAACAATGTCCCATCGTCTCAATGTTATGAACATAGCCCTGTCGTCGAAATGTGACGCAAATATCTAGTCGTCATAATGTCATGTAAATATATTTTTCTTGCAATGTGGCAAAAATGGCCTTGTTGTCACACTATGATGAGCATTCCCATATTGTCACAATGTGAGGAACATAGCCTTATACGATGAACATACAATGTGACGAACATAACAATATTGTCACAATGTGACAAACATAACTATGGTTGACCTTGATTGACCATGACAATGGTTGACTATGGTTGACCATGGTTGACAATGCTTAACCATGTTTGACACTTGTTGTCCATAGATGAGAATGCCTCACCATAACCATATTTTTGCACTGTGATGAAAATAAGAATATTGTCGCAATGTGATGAATATAGCCTCATCGTCATAATGTGACGAACATAGCCTTGTCGTCACAATGTGATGAACATAACCATATTTTCACAATGTGCCGAGCATAGTCACATCGTCACAATGTGATGAAAATATCCTCATCGTCACAATGTGATGAACATAGTCTTGTCGTCACAATGTGATGAACATATCCTCATTGTCACAATGTGATGCAAATATCCCGTCATCATAATGTGACAAATAATGTTGTGTCATCACAATGTGATGAAAATAGTCTTGTCATCAAAATAAATTTTCTCTCATCACAATGTGATGAAAATATGACATTTATGTTCATCACATAGCCATATGACATACAATGAACATACAAAATTTATGTTCATCAAATAACCACTTTTTAATTAAATTTCGAGTTGTTGTAATGTGATGAACATAGCCATATTGTCGCAATGTGACAAACATAGCCTCATCATCCCAATGTGATGAATATAACCATATTTTTGCAATGTGACAAACATTGTCTCATCATCAGAATGTGATCAACACATCCTCCTTGCCACAATGTGATGCTAATATCCTATCGTCATAATGTGAAAAACAATGTCTTGTCATTGCAATGTGATGAACATAGCCCTATCGTCGAAATAAATGTCCTATTGTCGCAATGTGATGAACATATGACATTTATGCTCATCACATATCCATACAACATATGATGAACATACAACATTTATGTTCATAACATAGGACATTTATGTTCATGAGATAGACACTTTTTACTTAAATGGATTGTCATCGCAAAGTGATGAGCATAGCCCCTTCATCACAATATCACCATTGTCATCAATATGCAGAAATCATGAGAATTATTGGTCAGTTGAGACTAATACTCATGAATATGGGTCATAGATTAATGACTTACACTACGCAGTTAATCCCAAAAATAATATCTAATGTAATACATTAAATACATTATTAGATATTTTAACATATTTAATATATTAAAAGCATTAACAAATACATTACTAAAGTGTCCATTGGATGTAGCTTGGGTGGTTGGAAGTGGCATGTTGTTCCCTTCAATGGGTTTATAACATGATCTTGTTGTTGATCCCACATTTCCCCAATATTTTGAAAATGCTAGGCCTCCCCATGTTCTAATAAAAACATTATTAAAATATGTATACATTAATAATACATTATTACATCCACTTAATATATTAATGTAATGTATAGATTAATACATTATTAATTAGCACGTTACTAATTAATACATTAATAATAAATTATGAATAACACATTAGTAATTAGTAATGTGTTAATTAATAATACATTATTAACACATTACTAATTAATATATTAATAATACATTAACTTAATGTATTAATGTAATGTATAGATTATTACATTATTAATTAATACATTACTAGAGTATCAATACATTAATAAATGCAATACTAAAGTATGAATACATTAATAATGCAGTAATACATTGACCTTAATGCATTTAGTTATACATTATTAAAGTATTAGTACATTAATAACGTAATCTATTAATTAATTAACACACTAATACAATATTAATTAATACATTACTAAAGTATTAATACATTAATAAAGTAATATATTAATAATACATTATTAAAGTTTTAATACATTAATTGAAAATGATCATAATCTACTGTTACCATGGTTTCTCATGGTTATAACTATAAATAACATTAATGTATATTGTAATGTATTAATTTAATTAATTAATACATTATTAAAATATGAATACATTAAAGCGTTAATAAAATATTAATACACAAATAAAATAATACATTAATAAAATATTAATACATCATTATATTAATTTAATTTATAAATTAAAGTATTAATTTACATTAATATATAATGTAAAATAATAAATAAGTAATACATTAATAATGCAAGGTATTAATTAATTTATACATTTTTAATTCATACATTGTTAAATTATTAATACACTAATAATAAAGTAATACATTACTAAACTATTTATACATTAAAACATTAATAAAGTATAAATACACTAATAAAATAATACATTAATAAAGTAGTAATACATTACTAAATTATTTGTACATTAATAATACATCGTTACATTAATGTAATGTATAAATTAAAGTCATTAATACATTATTAATTAACACATTGTTAAAGTATTAATAAACTAATAATGTAATACATTAAATACATCATTAGATATTTTAACACATTAAATACATTACTAAAGTGTCAATTGGATGTAGCTTGGGTGGTTGGGAGTGACATGTTGTTCCCTTCAATGGGTTTATAAGATGATCTTGTTGTTGAGCCTCCATTTCCCCAATATTTTGAAAATGTTCTCCCTCTCCATGTTCTAATAAAAACATTATTAAAGTATTTATACATTAATAATACATTATTACATTAATTGAATATATTAATGTAATGTGTAGATTAATACATTATTAATTAACAAATTGCAAAAATATTAATACAATAATAAAGTAATACATTGATAATACATGTAGTAATACAATGACCCTAATGTATTTAGTAATACATTATTAAAGTATTAAAACATTAATAATACAATATTACACTGTAATATATAAATCAAAATATTAATACATTAATGTACATAATGTAACATATTAATGTATTAATAACTTAATCGATTTATACATGAATACACTATTAACTAATACAATGTTGAAGTATTAATACACTAATAAAGTAATACATTAATAATACATAATTAAAGTAAAAATATATTAATAAAATATGTTAATAAAGCAGTAACACATTAATAATACATTATTAAAGTATTAATACATTAATTGAAAATGACCATGATTGACTATGGTTGACCATGACCATGGTTTCTTATGGTTGACCATGACCATGGTTAACCTTGGTAGAACTTGGTTGACTTTGAGAAGGAAAGGTTGATTATGGTTGACATGGAACATTATGGTTGACCATGACCATGCTTGACCATGCCCATGGATAATTATGGTTGACCATGACCATGGTTAATTATGGTTGACCTTGGATTACCATGATAGTGGTTAATTATGGTTGACCATGACCATGGTTAACTTCTGTAGATCTTCACCACAGTTAACTTCCATAGAACTTCAGTATGCTTGACCTTCCCTATGGATGACCTTCACTATGGTTGAACTTGGTTGATTACGACCATGATTGATTGTGGTTGACCATGGTTGACAATGTTAACCATGTTTGGCAATTGTTTTCCATGGGTGACCATGGATGGCCATGACCATGGTTGACCAAGACTATGGATGGCATTCAGATAGAGACATTTCAAATTGTTTGTCACAAAATGACAATAAGATATTTGAGTCACATTAGGATGATGAGGCTAGGTTCATGAAATTGCGACGATGAGGCTATGTTCAAGACTTTGCGATAATATGATTATTTTCGTCAGAATGTGACGAAGGGGATAAGTTCATCACATTGTGATGACATAATATTTTTGTCACCTTATGATGACGAAATATTTGTGTCACATTGTGAAGATAGGATATGTTCATCACATTGCAATGACGAGATATTGTTCATCAAATTTTGACAAAGACGGGGCTATGTTAATGACATTACGATAACAAGACATTTAAGTAAAAAGTGGTTATCTAATGAACAAAATTTTTGTATGTTAATCATATGTCGTATGGTTATGTGATGAACATAAATATCATATGTTCATCACATTGCAATGATAGGATGTTTATTTCGATCACAGGGCTATGTTCATCACATTGCAAAGATAAGACATTGTTTGTCACATTATGATGAAATGATATTTGCATCGTATTGTGATGGAAAGGATATGTTAATCACATTGCGACAAGGCTCTGTTCATAACATTGCGACAATATGATTATTTTCGTCAGATTGTGATGGAGGGGCTAAGTGTGTCACATTGCGACGACACAATATTTGCATCACATTATGATGATAGGATATTTGCATCACATTGAGACAATGGGGCTATGTTCATCACATTGCAATGACAGGATACATGTTATTCTTCATTGGCTGAGCTAGTCTCCAGGGAAGGGACTTAACATTTATCTAGGTAGAGATTAGATCTTTGGTTTAGGACAAAAGGCCATCCTTCCCAAATAGTTGAGAACTGTTCTCACCCAGAAAGGAATAAATACACTGGATCTAGCATTGGTCAATCAATATCCAATTAACTTATCTGAGAATTGGATTAGCGGAAGGGATTTTGGGGTCTCGAGTAATCTAGCAACATAATGGGATCATTACCGTGAAAACTTAAATGAGGTAGGGGTTTCTCTCAACGAGAAGGAGGACACACTAATATGGATAGGAGGAGATTCCCTTGGTAGATTGATAGTTAAAAATATCTATGCAGTGCTAATCTCTACCTTTGAGTGGCCACAGGTGAAGGGTTGGGAAAACAAAATATGGAAATGGGAAGTACAATTGAATAAAAAACTATTTATTTGGATGGTTGTTGAAAATAAAATACTAACGTGGAAAGTATTACAGGGTAAAGGGTGGCAAGGTCCCTGTCACTGCCCCTTATGCAAGGCCGATAATGAAGACATTGATCATTTGCTTGTACATTGCCGATTTACACAGTCAGTTTGGGCCAATCTAACAATCTGTCTTAATCAAAATTCTCTTTGGAATGGACAGTCACTTAGTCATTGCTTTGATTCCTAGGTAAAAGATAAAGGTTGTCCATCTTTGTTGTTTATATGGGCGAAAAGAAACCAAGTATTATTCAAGGATAAACCCCCTTCCTATTGGGCAGTCATGATTAAAACTCTTAGAAATATTAGCCTAGGTAACAACCCAAAAGTTAAGAATGTTATTAAATGGAGCCCGATGATCCCAGATATAGATCATACAATTGCCTTTTTCGATATAGCTTCTATCATGAAAGGTAGGAACTATGGGGTTGGGGGAGTTTTCATATTTTCTGCACAGAAATCTTGTAGATGGCACATAAATGGAGGCAGTGGCACAAATTCAAAAGATGAATTATTGACGGCATGGGTGACATTAACTATTGATAAACAGTGGAATATTTCAAAGTTAAAAATCCTTGGAGACTCGAAGGTTATAATTGTTTGGCTCAACAACAAATGCATATTAAATGCCAATGATTTAGAAGGATGGAAGCGTAGAACCAAAGAATTATCTTCACATTTCCGATAAATCAACTATATACACATCTACATGGAACACAACAAGGAAGCAGACTGCCTCTCCAAACAAGCACTGCTCAGGCCTATAGGCAGATTGACTTATTACCTTTTGGATAATGGAAAGGTTGATCCACCGACTCATATAAAACTCTTTTAATACTTGCATTTCATTTGGGTGGGCCTTGGTTAATTTTGGTTTTTTTTTTAGATTATGGGTATATTTATTGAGAAGAACATAATATACTTTAATTTTGTTTATTTTGAAGAAAGTGGTAACAGTTTTTGTAAGTTCCATTTATGTTTGTGATGGAATTTGTAATCATCATCAAACTAGACTAGCTCAGTTGGGACTACTGAGTCATAGCGATTATTGATTTGGATGGGGATAGTAAAAGTCTTTTGAATAGTAGTGACTATTTAGAATTTCTGCTCTGTGGGAAGACCATTTGACATTGTATGAAGATGTAAATGAAATTATAAGCTTAACATAATTTCGAGCAAATTGTTTTTGGAAAAAAGGGTAGCTATACATTACTAAATTACGTATACATTATTACACTAATGTAATGTATATATTAAAGTCATTAATACATTATTAATTAAAAAGTGGTGAAGGGGCTATGTTTTCCGCATATTGACGACAATGGCGATATTGTGATGAAGGGGCTATGCTCATCACTTTGCGATGACAATCCATTTAAGTAAAAAGTGTCTATCTCATGAACATAAATGTCCTATGTTATGAACATAAATGTTGTATGGATATGTGATGAGCATAAATGTCATATGTTCATCACATTGCGACAATAGGACATTTATTTCGACGATAGGGCTATGTTCATCACATTGCAATGACAAGACATTGTTTTTCACATTATGACGATAGGATATTTGCATCACATTGTGGCAAGGAGGATGTGTTGATCACATTCTGATGATGAGACAATGTTTGTCACATTGCAAAAATATGATTATATTCATCACATTGGGATGATGAGGCTATGTTCGTCACATTGCGACAATATGGCTATGTTCATCACATTACAACAACTTGAAATTTAATTAAAAAGTGGTTATTTGATGAACATAAATTTTGTATGTTCATTGTATGTCATATGGCTATGTGATGAACATAAATGTCATATTTTCATTACAATATCACCATTGTTGTCATGATGTAAAAAAAGTGGAATTTAAGCTGCCCCCTACTGACCCTAACCTTCTCATTTCTTCCACCATATTGAGGATATCCTGGCCCACAACATCAAATAAATGAGTAAAAAATTCAGAGGTCCATCTGTCTGGGCATGGGCTCTTTGCTTTTTTGAATTTGACGAGAACCATTTTTAATTCTTCCATTGTAACTGGTTGTGAAAGTCTATTAGAGTCCTCCTCCTTGAAGATCTTTGAGAAATAACCTACAATCTTGACTTTTTTTACCGTGTTCAAAGTCTCTTGTGCCTTGTAGAAATTATTGAAATGCTTAAAGGCCGCCTCTTTTATAGCTACCGTCTTTGTAAATTTTGACCCTCCAGTGTCCGTAATCTCCCAAATGTGTTTCTTGGCTCGATTGAAGTTAACAAAGTTATGAAATAATTTTGTGTTGTTGTCTCCACTTGATAACAAAATGGCTCTACTGCGTAGCCACCACAATTCTTTTATGCCTCTTAGGATAACATTCTTTTCCAGTTCCTTCATACACAGGCTCCTTCCTTCTTCCATATTTGTAGTATCTGCTATCAAGTTGGTGATCGATAACTTGATTCCAGCCTCGAGTTCTTTAAATTTTTCAATGTTTCTTTCCTATTTCACTCAAAACCATTGTTTGTTTTTTTCCTTTAAAACCCTTAACTTCCATACGATCCTTTTCCGGGAACCAATTTCTGTCAGGAAATTTGGATCACTCCAAGTTTCACGAACCAATGTTCCAAATTCTATATCCGTTAGACAGTGAGCATTAAATTTGAATGGAATGGATTTTTGATCCAGACTGGCTTCCAACTGAAGGAGAATAGGTGCATGGTATGATATGAATGGATACTCTACCCATGACTGATACAACCCCACAGTTAATAACAGATCTTCTGAGACAATGCATTGGTCTAACCTTCTAGCCACCGCTTCCACCCTCGTCTGATTGTTTCTCCATGTCGGAACTAGATTTGTTAGCTTCAAATCTATCATATTTCTTTCCCCAAAAATATCCTTGTGAAAATCGTCAAATATAGTATGCCTAGAGGATCCCCCCATACTTCATCCAGAGAGCTGACGAAATTTAGATCACCATCTATTATTAGATTCTTGATATCAAGTAAACCATTATCGACAATCAACTTCCATAATTTTATACGATCCATACATGGACCATAAACATTTAATAAAGCTAAGTCACGTTTGTCCTT
The DNA here is from genome assembly GCA_000966675.3 of Picea glauca. Classification (NCBI taxonomy): domain Eukaryota; kingdom Viridiplantae; phylum Streptophyta; class Pinopsida; order Pinales; family Pinaceae; genus Picea; species Picea glauca. The sequence goes on along the minus strand of JZKD02S1605551.1, from coordinate 624,932 downwards.
AATGCTGGTACATGTTAACAATATGCCACCAAACGTGAGAAAAGGAACTAGAGCATAAATAGTTGGATCCTAAGAGACCAGTAAGCCCCCCGAGGTTCCCAAGGCATTAACCGTAGATGATACCCGTGAGGTTCTAAGGGCATGCATGAAATCTCTGGAGTTTTGAGCCGATAGCAACGTCTCCTGAAAAGAATTGATCTATGGGTGGGTCTGTTCCAAAAGTCTTCTAACCGAGGCCTTTTTGAGGGTGCCTCATGTCCCTCTGATATTCAAAGACAATAGTAACATTATTTAGCCCGTGCCTGGGCTTTCACTACTCTAAGAGGCCCTCCATCTATGGGAGAAGAGGAGAAATCAACATTACTCTGTGTTAGTGACGCCAATTTTTTCCGGGTACTTCTAGTTTTTAAGGGTGATAATTATATCCCCACACCCCTTGCTACCTTATTAATGTATTATTTTATTAGTGTATTTATACTTTATTAATGCTTTAATGTATAAATAATTTTGTAATGTATTAATTATAATGTATTGATTAATTAATACATTTCAGTACACATTAATATATTAATATAGTAGTGTATTAATACTTTATTAATATTTTAATGTATTAATATTTTCATAATGTTTTTATTAATGCATTTAACGTATTTTTTTTTTATGCATTATTACAATATCAATGTATTACTTTATTAGTGTATTAATACTTTAACAATGTAACAATTAAAAATATATAAATGCATTAATTAATTAATAATGTAAATACCTTACATTATTAATGTATCACTTATTTATTATTTTAAGTTATGTATTAATGTCAATTAATATTTTAATTTATACATTAAATTAATGTATTAATACTTTATTAATGTATTATTTTATTTATGTATTAATACTTTATTAATGTATTATTTTGCTTATGTATTCATATTTTAATAATGTATTAATTAATTAAATTAATAGATTACAATATACATTAATATATTAATATTAATGTTATTCATAGTTATAACTGAAAAAACCATGCTAACTGTTAACAAATTAGATTATGATCATTTTCAATTAATGCATTAAAACTTTAATAAGATATTATTAATTTATTAATGTATTAATATTTTAATAATGTATTAACTAATATTGTATTAGTGTGTTAATTAATTAATAGATTATATTATTAATGTATTAATATTTTAATAATATATTACTAAATACATTAAGGTCAATGTATTATAACTTTATTAATGAATTTATACTTTGATAATGAATTTATTAATCTATTGAAATTTTAATAATATATTTAATGTATTAATATTTTAACAATATGTTAAGTAATATTGTATTAATTAATTAATATATTAATAGATCATTAATTTATATACATTAATGCATTATTATTATATATTATATTAATGTACTAATTAATTAATTAATTAATTAATTAATTATATATTAATATATTAATGGTCAACTAGCAATAACCATTAATATAAGTAAAAAGTAGTTGATATAAACAACTATTAACTTATAATGGTGGAAAATGGTGCCTAGGGTATATCAACCACTTTTTACTTAAATGTAGTTGTTGCTAGTATATATTACTATTAGAGAAGTCTATTACAATAGAATAAAGCTAACCCTTTTTTTCAACAACTAAAAAACCATCCTTTATGGGACTCACTCAAGTACTGAATGGGTTTTGGAGTTTCCACGGCCTGCAATTTGAACATGGAAATCACAGTCCCCCATGTCTTTGCCAAGACACCCCAGGCCACCACCATCGAAGAGTGCAAACTTGATTTTGGTGGACCAAATGATCATCTTCTTTCACTCACCTCTCCAACTTGAATTGGAAACCTATCAACCATTATTATGTTAATCATTTTAATCATATTTTTAATTTTGTCAAGCAAAAAAATTAATAATTGAAATAACACCCCTTACTTTAATGTGACTACCAAAAATATTCCCAACATATGAAATCAAATCATGTCCATTGAAAATCCATTTGGTTATATCACCATTTTCAATGGATGCACTCCTCTAAAACAATACTTTAAAAAATATAAAAGAAATTAAAAAAATACATATTCGAATATAAACCAACATCCCAGAAACTTGATTTTGAAAATTTATAATTTACCTAGCGGAAATTTTAAAGGCACAAAAAATAGTATTAAAGTTGAGACCAAAATTATTCAAAGGAAAGCAACCAGCTCGTAGTTGAAGTAAAGAGACAGAGAAAGGGGACTGATAGGCTAAAGGGGTCGTGTCATAAATATGTCAGGAATCCAATGAAATGACGAGGACATAGGAAAATGCGAATGGAAAAATAAAGCATGATACTCTTTACAAGTTTAAATTAATTTGTAATTTAATAAAATCGTGAAAATGGATATAAATAAATAAAGAAAATTAAATATTATAAAGATAAAAATATTAAGAGAACAAAAGAGAATTATATAAAAATGGTAGAAACAGAGTAGAAAATAAAAATTAATTAAAAAAGGAAGAAAGATTAAAAATTAAAAGGAAGAAGAATATGTATATACATTTTTGTAATTTATTTTTTGTAAATAAAAGAAATGATTTAAAATAAAATAAAATATGAAAACTAGTAAAAATCATGGTATGGTATATTGGAAGTACTGCCATTTTATTTTTATTTTTTAGTATATGGATCATAGTAAATTGAAGTTTTATATGTTGTAGAATAGTAATTTTGTATATAAATTCATTTATGTTATAGAAATAATTTTAGGATACACATATTATTCATATATATGATATAGTAAATGGTCATATTTTAGGAAGGTTTTAGGAAGGTATATGAAAGGGGTATTGGTACTATGATTTTTCTTATTTTATTTTTTTACATAGTGGGAGGGTGAAGGTCAACAATCATATCACATTGCAGCGAATAACCATTGTATTAGCATAACAAGTGGAAGAGAGAAGACATCAAGAGTGTTCTTTATGGTTTTGAAGATAATTCATGTTAGGAGCTCATAATTGGCTAAGATTGAGTTCATCTTTTTGACTAATGTTGTCCAATATACAAAATTCTATAGAAGCATGGAACTTCATATACACTTGGTTGGAGGAAAGTGTTGGTATTTATTTTTACATTGTTGAAAATGTTTCCAAAAGTTTTGTTGACTTGGAAAATGATTTTGATATTCTTTTTTATGATAATTTTGGAAACTTTGAGGGTGGGTGCAAGCTAATGTTGGTTTCAATGTAAATCTGGAAAAACAACAATTTGTTAACTTGGACGGATTATTCAATGTACTTTTACAATGAATTTGAATATGATGTAAGAAGATGAAACTTAGGAAATTGAATTAGCTTTCCAAATATACAACTTTGATTCATAGAAATTGTGAATAACTATGTCAAATTTGATTTTTTCTAACAATGGTATCTTATTTTTCCAACAAAATATAAGGTATATATTTTTTGTTCATGCAGGTGTTGAGTACCTTAATGATGAAATTTCATTCAAAAAATTTGCATACTTGTAGAGAACCCGTTTTTCTAGTGAGACGTATTTTTTGAAAATTTATAATATTAATTATATATATTTTAAAAATGATCAAAGTCAATATATCCCTGAAATTACAACATCTTTTGTTCATGTAGGCTAAGAGGGTATTAACATTATCAAAATAATTTATTTTATTTTTTAGATCGTAGATATTGGTCTCCTCTAGTGCTGCATACAACTCATTTGAGAAATGGTTAATATGACAAGAAGTTATAACAAAAATAAGAGAGGTATCTATTCTAGGATTTTGATATATGCGAAGACAAAATTAGATTAAAAATAGTAAACAACATTAATTTGAAAAAAAACTATATATTTGGAATCTTCGTAGACAACTCTATCTATGTATGTAGTTTTGTAAACAAATGGATTGTTTATCCTATATATAAATAACGTCAAATACATAGATATAGAGAGGTATTCACAAAAATGGAGGTTTTTATCAATCTGCAGATCAAACAACTAGGTTTGTAATGCTGAACCTAAACCTAAAGCAACCAAGTCAACATACCCACTGTTAATCCTGCCCAAAAAAAATTGAATTGAAATGAACATGCATGCGTTCTTAAGAGAGCACACGCGTTCCCGATAGCGCACACACACTCTAGGAATGCGAATTCATTCCCTCTCTCTCGTCCACTCTCCCACCCTTTCTCTCTCTCCTTGTTGTTAGTCTTAGTATCACTCTCTCTCTCTCTCTTCCCCTCTTTCTCTCTATATTCGCCTTCTCTATCTCCCTCTGTATCCCCCCCTTCCTGTCACTCTCACTCTCTACCCCCCCTTCTATGTCTCCCTCTCTACTTTCTTTCCTCTCACTATCACTCTCTATATCCCCCCCTCTCTGTCTCCCTCTCCCTCCCTCTGACAAACTCTCTCTACCTGTCCTCTTTGTCTTTCTCTATCCCCCTTCCTCCCACTATCTCTCCTACATCTACCCCTCTCTCCTACATTTACCTCTCTCTCTACCCCCATCTCTATATTCCTATCTCTCCCTCTCACACTCTCACACAATCTCTTTACTTCCCTTCTATTCCTTTCTCTCTCTCCCTCCCGCACTCCCACACACACACTTTCTAGCCCCCCTCTATGGCTTCCTCTCTCTCCCTCCCACACTCTAACACACTAACTCTCTACCTCCCCTCTGTATATTCCTCTCTCTCCCTCCTACACTCTCTCTCACACAAACTTCCTTACCCCCCTCTACGTCTTCCTCTCTCTCCCTCCCACACTCTAACACACCCATTCTCTACCTCCCCTATGTGTCTCCCTCTCTCTCCCTCTCACACTCTCACACACTAGAAATTTTAGTACATTGCAAGACAAGACATGATAAGGAAAGAAATGGCCTTGACCTAGACATGGAAAGGCATGTCAAGACCTATACCAAGACCTAGACCTATAATTAGACCATGACCTAGACCTAGACATTTCCTCACACTCTCACACCCACTCCCTCTTTATATCCCCCCTCTTCATCTCTCTCTCTCCCTCCTACCTCTCTCTCTTCCCCCCATCTCTCTCCCATTTCTTCTCTCTCTCTCTCTCTCTCCGCTTGTTGTTAGTCTCTCTCTCTCTCTCTCTACCCCTCTTTCTCTATTTCTCATTCTACCTCCCTCTCTATCTCTCTCCATCTCACCCCCGATCTCTCTTATGGTCTTCGTGGGTCTCTTCCTCCCTCCCCTCTTTCCCTCCTCCCTCTCTCTCTACCCTATCCCTCTATCTCTCCATCTCACTCTCAATCTCTCTTCTACTCTTGTTGGATCTTATTCTCCCTCCCCTTATCTCCCTCTCCCCCACCTCTCTCAATTTCATGTACTCCTCTCTCTCCCTCACTTTGCATCCCTCTCCATTTCTCACTCACTGTATCCCCCTCCCTCTCTCTCCTCTAATCTTCCCCCATTTATCTCTTTATATTTCTCTACCCCCCTTCCCTCTATCTCCCCCCTTCCTCTCACACTTAGTCTCACTCTCTCTCTACCCCCTCCTCCCTCTCTCCCTCTCTCTCATCCTCCCTCCCTCCCACTATCTCTCCTCTCTCTCTCATACATTGTAACGTACCCATCCTACTACTGGGTTTCGGGCTCTGATACCAATTTGTAACATTACCACACTCTGATACCAATTTGTAATGTTACCGCACTTACTATTGAGCAACACTACTCCAAAATTTATATTCTACTTTGTAACATTGGTTTGTGAAAAAACACTTGAAATAACGTGAAAGACCCCAAGATGGGTTGTGCCACACAAAATTTACTCTTCTAACACAACTTATAACAACGGAAGTAACATAATATAAATGTGCGCACAAGCATAATTAGTGCACAAAATGAATATGTGTGTAATCCACTCTAAACATGTGATATCTACTATGCGCGCAACCATTCTGGCATAATATACAAATTTTTTTCTCCTTGTCTGCATTGACTGCTTCCCTGCGCACACAAGCAAATCCAGCCTATTGTGTGCATGGAGTATTTCCCTGCGCGCATGACCATTCTAACCTTGCCTTGGATACTCATGACAATTTTTTTTTTTTTTTTGTAAGTAAGAAAAATATATATTAGGAGCCTTCCAGAAGCAGAGTATTATGACAGAGTACATGGAAATCCAAGATGGTGTACATGACTGCCCCAACAGAGGGGAAGCCAGTCCGTTGTACCCAAGCAGTTTGAAAACTTAACAGAACTATTGTCTAACGTTTGAAACAGAGATTACATCCATGTCACCCAGATACTGGTGAGAGAGGTAAATTCTCAAAAAGCTGCTAACCATCTATGATACGATAAAACAAAACTAAACAAGCTAGACACCTGGCAGAGCTGCCCAGTTGCGCTCCTGTTCCACGTCTTCCATAGCCTCGACTGTGCTTTCTCGATTTGCACCTGTTGCTGCCCCCGGCGCTGCTCGTGGTGCTACATCTGGTGCAGTAGTTGTCTCTTCGTCCGTAGCCTCGGCCGGCTCTTCCATTGGAGAATCCTCGTCCGAGCTGGAGATTAGTGAGTCCTACAGAGAGGAGAGAGTCTGAAGAAAAAGGTCCACCTTGGCTCCGGTCTCCTGTAGCCGAAAATTGAGATCGTCCACTTTCTGGCGAATATAAAAAACTAGAGCATAAAGGGTCGCCATGCTATCCCACAGCTGGATAATTGTGAAAGGGCCGTGGGGGAGAGGCCCAGCCCCGCGAGAAGCATGTTGTGAGTTTGGGTCGGACGTCGAGACGGAAGGACTGCGGGCAAGACGTAGGGGAGGACTAGACAGTCTGGGCACCAAAGCTCTGTTGGTAGAGTGCGAAATTTTCCTGCCACGAGAGTAAGCCAGAAGATGCCCAGGGTGGCGCTGGGGGGAGGAGGTAATGGAGGGTGAATTAGAGGGGGAGATCGAGGGGCGTCGCGGCTTCCAGGGCGAGCCCCGTCGCGGTCTTCCTCTTGGACGAGTCATGATCCGGGCTACACTGCAAACAGAATGCGTCCCGAACGCAGAACGAGGACGAAGGGTTAGGGAATAGACAGGGCTGAGCTCGGGTTCACACCATTGCCACTGCAGAGCAAGTTCTGCGGGAGGTCGACAAGAACAAATATGCATTACTGCCATCCAATCCAAATCAAAAAGACCAGAGGGGAGGGACGCTTGAATTAAAACTTGCATTAATTCTCAAATGCGTCGAAGTGAAGGTTTAATAAATTAGGAGGAGGGTGGCACGGGCCCTTCACGTGCCCCCGTGTCCTGGTGGCTATAGCCCTCGCCCATTGATCGCCGCGTAGCACGCACTATCACCCCATCCAGGGGGACATCCACCAAGCTGGCTTTGCGAAGACATTGCTGGAAGATAGGGTGATCCTGGTCTTGCTCTGCGCTGCAATGGAGGTCTGGACCAGTCCACGTTACGCCCAGGTTGGCCAGCTCATCTGCTATCTGGTTTGCCTTTCTCCTGACGTGTGTGGGAATGATAACCAGATTCGGATTCAATAGTCCAGCAATAATCTGGAGGCCGTGAGACAGTCTCCAGCTGGGCGAGATGTTGTCTGGCTTTGCTTCGTTGACTAGTCTGTGCAACAAGCGTATGATGAGTAGAGAGTCCCCTTCGACGATGAGCTTGGTAAAATTGTTGTCGACCACCAGGTTGAGGCCTTTTATCAGACCCCAGAGTTCAACTGCGTTGTTTGTGGTGTATCCAAGGGGGCCCGCTCCAAGGGTAAGAATGCATCCAAAATGATTACGGAAAACCACTCCATAGCCAGCTGCTCCAGGGTTTCCTTTAGAGGCTCCATCAAAATTTAGTTTGACAAAGTTTTCCGGAGGGGGGGACCAGGGTGAAGGGCTGCTGTGATGGGTGAGCGGAGAGGGTGGGGGAGGAGCAGGAGGAGGGCGGGGAGGAGCCCAGTGCCAGAAGATTGGGAGTTCAGAGGAGGGACATTCAGAATCTACCCTGGACCAAGTCTGAAGATAAAGAGTTTCCAGGATACTGTGTCGGCATTGTTGCCAACATTGCTACCATGGAAGAGAGAGGTTCCTCAATAGTCTTCGATTTCTCTCTTTCCAAATTTGCCAGATTATAAAGCCTGGAAGAAGCTGCCAGATGCGATTGAGGATGGGCGACTGGAAGGCCACATCTCTCCAATTCTCAAGTGTCTCGATGATAATATTCCTTAGGCGATCCGAGATACGCATAGTGACTGCCGCTTGGTCCCAGATTTGGGCAGAGTAAGGGCAGGTATTCAGGAGATGATTCATTGTTTCTTCAGCGTCTCCACAAAGAATGCAAATAGAGGGCCCTGTGAAACCTCTTTTGAGTAGATTGTCCCAAGTTAGGATGCTTGAATGTAGAACCTGCCAAAGAAAAAGAGTAACCTTCGGCCAATGCTTGAGGTTCCAAATTTTTTGCCAAATCTCAGAAGCCGGGAGGGGATATGTGCGAGTCTGTAATCGATAGGCTTCTCACGTGCTAAAGGTGCCCTGTGTTCCGTAGCCCCATCGTAGAATGTCTTCGCCCTGGATTCTGGGAATTTTCCGTTTGGCTAGCTCTTCTTTTAGAGGTTCCAGGTTGACATGCACGTCCAAGTCCATGTGTTCCCTGTCCACTCTCCAGCAGCGCCAGGTATCCTCCCTAGGGGTATTCTGCCAGTAATCCACTACCAGAATTAGGCCTGCTTGAGTTTCTTGGGTGTAGACGTCACGTGCCCAATCCTCAGCTCCCAAAGATGGCCATTGATGCCAGGAATCCTGCCAAAAGAGGTCAGTTTCTCCATTACCTAATTCCTAGAATGTATGCTGTGTGACCAACTATCTGTTCTATTTGGCTGTTGTCCAGATCAAGGAGCCCTGATTATCCCCCTCCCAGCGGATGAGGTTCCTCTCCGCTGTATTTGGTGCGTATTTCTTCCGCCAGAGTTTAGCCCATAATTCCTTTGGATTTTTCAGCCAGCGGCACCAGATCTTGGCACTGAGAATTTTGTTCATTATGGCTGGATCTCTTAAACCAAGCCCTCCTTGCTCTTTGGGCCTACAGAGCTTGTCCCAACTGACAAGTTCTATCTTCTTCTCTTTGGCAACTCCTTGCCAGAGGAAGTTCCTTTGCAAACTTTTGATGTAGTTGAGAACAAATTTTGGGGTGGCCAACGTAGAAAAGATGTAAATCAGAAGGGCTTGAAGGACGACTTTGAGCAGAATGAGTCGACTAGGGAGATTTAAAGATCTGAAAGTCCAAGAAGAGAGCCTTTTAGAGATGGAAGACAAGAGGTGTTCCCAAGAGGAGTTTCTAAGGGCGTTGTCAATCAAGGGATGCTGAGATATTTGGATGGAAGGGAGCTTCTTCTGAAACCTAGAATGGCTGAGATGTGACGCTGGATCTGAAGAGGAGTGTTAAAAAATAAGATTAGGGACTTATCCTTGTTGCACTCTAGTCCTGAGGCTTCCGAGAAGGTTTGAAGGATCTCCTGGAAAGAGTTGGCTTCACGGATAGTAGGGCTGCCCATTAAGAGGGTGTCATCTACAAACTGGCTGTGTGAGATAGGGGGAGAGATGTCGTGCAAGGGTAAACCTGCCAGAAGGTTATTTGCTAGGGCTGCTTTAATGGAGCGACTGAGACCTTCGACCATGAGTATGAAAAGAAAAGGAGACAGGGGGTCTCCCTGTCTAATCCCTCTGGAGGGGGAGAAGGGTTTCGAGGGGACACCGTTGATAAGAAGAGAGAAGAAGGTTGAAGAGGTAAGATTAAGTATCCAAGTGACCCAGATTGGGTCAAAACCAAAAGCTAGAAGCATGGATTTCATAAAATCCCAGCTGAGCTTATCAAAAGCCTTAGAGAGGTCTAATTTGAGGAGCATACTTGGGGTTTTGGTTTTCTGAAGGGAATGGATTACTTCATGCGCTAAGATTACACTGTCCAAGATTTGTCTGCCTTCAACATAGCCGGATTGTTCTAGAGAGATTATTGCTGGCAAGATCGGTTTGAGCCTTCGAGCTATTACTTTTGTGAGGATTTTATAAATGATGTTACAGAGAGCGATGGGTCGATACTGCTCGGGCCGATGTGCTTGTCCTTCTTTGGGGATCAAAGTGAGGAAAGTTGCATTTAGATCTTGCAGGACCTGTCCGGTGGCTCGAGAGTCTTCCAAGATTTCCCATACCTCTGTTCGGATCATTGGCCAGCAATGATGAAAAAAATCACTGGTGAAACCGTCTGGTCCAGGCGCTTTACACTTAGGAGTGTCCTGAAGTGCTTGATCTACTTCTTCAATGGTGAACGGACGGAGGAGGGCCGCATTCTTCTCCTGAGTTACAAGGCGTGGCACATGCCTTGTGATTTTTTGAATGGCTTGCTGTCGATCTTGGATGGGTTATGTGAGAAGGTCTTGAAAGTGTTTGATTAATGTTGTTTCCATATCAGCATGCGAGTGGATGGTTTCCCCTTCATCAGAGATGAGATGTGTGATTTTGTTGGAATGCCTTCTCTGAATGGAAGTGCGATGAAAGAACTTGGTGTTGCGCTCCCCTTCTTTGAGCCAGAGAACCCGTGATTTTTGTTTCCATAGGATTTCTTCCTGTTTCTTCCTATCTTCCAGCTTCAGGTTCCCTCTTGTTTTCTGGTCTTTTAGATCCTGCGTTAGCCCTTGCTCCTTGATCCGCTGCTGAATCTTGCCCATCTGTTGCATTAGCTCTTTTTGAGAATTGAAAATGTTGCCGAAGGTGTGTTTGTTCCAGAGTTTTAATGTTTTCTTCAAATTCTTTAACTTTTGCTGAAAACGGAACATTTTGGAACCATAGGGGACTTCTGCCTGTCTCCACCACTCATGAATATTTGTTTGGAAATCAGGGTGATCAAGACAAAAATGTTCGAATCGAAAGGGTCTTTTTCCAGGCATGGCCGGGACGTCCACCCATAGTTGAACGGGCCAATGGTCTGATCCAGAGAGATTCAGGATGGCTGAGTCCATTGCCACTCCGTCCATCATGAGGGATTCCGAGACTAGGAAGCGATCTAGTTTGCAGGAGATTTGATGAGCCCCGGTCCTTCTGTTTGTCCAGGTGTATAGGCCATTGCCAACTTCCATATCGATGAGGTGAAGCTCCCCGATCAGGCTATTGAACTCGTCGGAATCCCGATCTAGTCTCCTTGACCCGCCTTTTTTTCCATCAGGGTATGTATGATATTAAAGTCCCCACCGATAATCCATCGATTGCGCTGAGTGAGGCTGGAGGTATAACTCAGGCTCCGGAGAAAGGCTTGCTTGTCCCCTGGGTTAGCTGGGATGTAAACGCAAGTAATGTGCCCAGGCCGATTTGAGCCAATGCGTCTGTACTCTACTGTGATAGTCCACTTGGTGGCATGGAAATTTTCCATCAACACTGCGTTGATGTTCCATAGGATAGCCAGTCCTCCAGCTGTTCCTGTGGCGTCAACAGAGGCTACTCCTCCCTGTTTCTAGCAATAGGGGAGTATCCTATCCATATCCTCAGAGGTACATTTTGTTTCCTGTACTAGGACAATGTCTGGTGTTTCCGCTAAGATCATTTCCCGTAGCATCTTTTGCTTGCTACGACCGTTGAGACCTCTAATGTTCCAAGAGATAATCTTCATGATGACAGGTGGAAAGGAAGAGGAGTAAAACTGTATGAGATCAGATTGATCTTCCCTGAGTTTACCATGAAGTTTCCTATCTCTTGTATGAGCTTATTTGTGGATTTTCTCCCTCTTTTCTTTTCCTCCTTCTGAACTTTGCTTGGGTTTTTAGATTGGCTGCCTTGGATCCTAGAGCTTTTCCAGCTCGAGCTGTGGATCCTGCTGACGAGTTGAGAAATATTTTATGCACCTTCCTAAGTTGATCCCTAGGTATGGTGTAGAGATTTTGATGCCTGTAGGCGTGTTCTAGGTGATCTAAGTCGACCCCTGCAAGATCTTGTTCCTCTATCATCATTTCTTCGTCCCCATCATCCACCTCCTGCAGATCTGGCTGCTCTTGGACTAGGCTCGAGGAATGGAGAGTGGGTGTAATGGTCTGAGGGGATGGGGTCACATTCTGACCCTCGGTTTGGGGAACATTGTGTAGGGATGGCTCGCTTGGGTTAGCAACAGAAGAGGGGTTTTCGGGTTGATTCTGCAAAGCATCGAATTTATTTTTGGTGGGGAGATCTTTACTTACCTGAGTCACTTGCTTTCTATTCCCCTGACGTCTTTTTCCTGCTGTTTGTACGAAGCCCTCCTTGTCTTTTCTAGTGTCAGGGTTATCCTCCTTTTGAGCTTTGTTGAGAGGACATTCCCTGAAGAGGTGATCGTGTTCGTGGCATTTCCTGCACCGGAAGGGGATATGATCATAGTCTATTGTTTGAGACCAGTATTCGTCATGATACTCCAGCGTGATGGATCCTGGTAGAGGCTTAGCTATGTTCAGGTACACACAGATTCGTGCGTATGACGTATATATTCGTTTCTTGGTGGCTTCCGAAGATTTAACGTAAATGCCAATGGTGTTGCCGATACCCGCTAAGACTTCCTCCAGCCAGAATTCCTGAGGAAGGGAATAAAGTCTGATCCACACCGGCGCATGGGCAAAGTCCTCTTTTTCAGGACTAAACTTTTCTGTCCAAAATCTCAAGAGGAGGCCAGCCGAGTTGTAGAAGTATGGCCCTCCATCAAATATACGATTGCGATCTTCCAGGTTATGGAAGATGATAGTGAAAAATCCTTTGGAGCCTAGTTGCAAGTCATAATGACCCTTTGGATTCCACCAATATTGGATCCATTTGATCAAATCCCTCTCAGAGGGCCAAAGCCCTAAAAACTTTCCTACCAGGGCATTGTCTCTCATATACTGCTTCTGCTCCTCTATGCGCGGTGATCTTACTATATATTTTGAGGCCTGGGGCACTTGTGGTATACATTTTCCGGGGGTCCAAGGGGCCGAAGCTTTAGCAGAGGCGGTCTTCTTATCAGGATCAATATCCATGTCGCGGTCCTTAAACGTTCCTTCCTCTAGAAGCGTCGCTCGCAGGTCAGGGGGCGGCTCAAACGCTGGCCTCTTCACGCCCGCTACTGCATTCTCATTGACGATTACTTGGCTGTAGGAGGCGCCATTCGGCGCCCCCTCTCTATGATTCGGGGGCCCCTGCAGGGCAGCCATCGGTTGGGGGAAGATCATGGCGGCTATAGTTTCGAAACCCTAGTTGCAGAGCTCAAACATCACCTATTACTCATGACAATTATTATAAGGTTAACTTAACATGAATAACTAATAACAATTTTCATGCTCCGCATGTACGACTACAAATATTGAATATCAACACCACACTCACATGTGCAAGAAACATTATACAAAATAACAAAAATTAATTATATACAACATCATATAAGAATTAAACCCATATCAGACATAGATAATTAAGTACATGGTAAATGAGACAAGCACATAAAGGAAACTTATATTTTATTAAAAGCCACCAATTGCACGTAGAAATTAGACATTCGTCCCAACCATAGACTATGTTTCTCATAAAATTTCAACAACAGTTCACCCTCGAGATGGGGCTCAAACTCCACCAGGGAAAACATATTCCTAATGCTAGGCTAAGGTATGATAATCAACATAGTTTTCCAGTCCAAGGTGCCCAACTGCTACAACTATCCTACAGTCTCTCATTCCCCACATGCCTGTCCCACCCAAGGAAGTGTGTCTCTTCTCTACTCAACATTCCCTTGGCTTCCCAACTTCCCTTCTAAGGATTTAGCAACATGACAAACATGAAGTCTCATATCGCTGAAACTAATTCCTAGCACACCAGGGAATAATTCCCAACAAAAATATCACCTGGAGAGGATGATCAGGGGCCTCACAACCTGCCTTTTTGTCAGGAAATTTCTCACCTACAGAGAATTCTCATAGGCTTGACAACCTACCTCTTCGACAAAAAATCTCTCACATGGAGAGAATGCTCATGGGCCTAAAAACCCTCCTCTTCGACCACAAACTAGTTTTTCCAAAGCATAGGGTTATACAATGGCAGTTAGTTCTAGATCTCCATGGAGGAGTGTCAGTCTAAATGATCAAGGAATGAGATGAATGATTTTTTTCACCTTCATAATTAGTTTTAGCCACAATGTGACTCGTTCCCATCCCTCAGGAACTTAGGATAAATAATTATCCATAAATTACACTTTTCAAAAATATTAATAAAATATTCCCTTTGTCTTAAGTTCCCCCCTTTCCCTTTTCAGTGGATTATATCCCCTGTCTCTTTTCGTCTGATGGGCCTGCGTGCAGGGATGTGATATTATTAATAACTTGAGTGTGATCACATTTTACAAGGATATGCACAATGGCCTATTTGCATGCTATATCACCATCCTCATAACCACACAGGCTCTCCAGCATCAAATACATATGCATCCATATATATATATATATATATATATATATATATATATATAATTTGGTTCGATGCACACTTCAAGGTAATCCTCATGCACTTGCTCAAGTGCATGCAACACTGTGAAATGTGTGCATACTTCCTTTGATGTGAAACCACGAGCACTTACCTAAGTGTGAAAAACACTATGAAATGTGTGCACCCTTTCTTTGATAACAATCCTTGTGCACTAATCACCAGGTTCACACAAAACCAAAAATTGGTGCCAACAACTCACCAGCCTATATGTATATTTACATTTACAATTGGTACTAATAACTCATGAGCCTATATGTACAATTAAAAATGGGATTCATATTAGGGACATTACATTCCTTCCTGCCCCCTTATTTATGCATTGTCGTCAGTGCATTATATACACATGTACATACCAAATTTCAAAATTCTTCAAAAAGATGTGGATCCTCTACCTACATAACATCCTTGTTCTCCCAAGTTGCATCATCGGGACTGTACTAGGTCCATTAGACCTTTACTAGATCCATGACTCGATTCCAGAGCTATTTAATTTTCCGATCCAATATGCAAACCAGTCACACTTGCAAATTGCCTTCTGGCTCCACCTGGATCACATTTTAATCAATAATATGATTAGCATCAGGTACATACTTTTTAAGAAATTATACATGGAAAAAATTATAAAAACACAAGGATGAAAGCAATGGAATAATATATGTGATGTAACATCCTCGACCACCAACAGGCCAGGAAATGCAACCTACACAACCTTAACTTAGCCTTTAAAGCTATGATACCAATTTGTAACATCCCCAACCATCAACCGGCCTAGGCAATGCCACTACTCATCTATGACTTATCTGTGATACCAAATTGTAGCATCCTCGACCCTCCACAGAGACCGGGTAAGGCTACCACTACAAAATATTCACACACACACACACACACACACACACACACACACACACATATATATAACATGCATTTTAATCGAAATAAAACACATAACACAGAGTTACTGTTACCATTCAGATTCAAACAAGATTAACAGTGAATCCACATGCAACATAACACATGATAACATTCAAGCATCAATAGCAAAAACATGCATAACATATAAATTACGCACAGACTGATACTTATCTTTTAGCTGGAGTAAATTGACCAACTACGTGCAGACCTTCCACGCACCTCCTATCCATATACCACGCCGCTCATCACACTCAACAGTGGGTCTCCCCCGAGCTAGGACTAAGCTCCACCCAGGGAAAGGGAATCCTAGACTAGGATGAGGTTACAAGAAAACTGCACGGAGCAACCAGAAGGATTCTCTCTAGGATCCTTCTCATGCCCACTACTCACGGAATCCCATTCCCCACATGCCTGTTCCACCCGGGAGTATACACCTTCACAAGCACAGTCAATCGGTGCTTCACCTCCCTCTCTAGGTCTCAGTAATAGGTCAGATAAGGAATTCTCAGATCTATGTAGCTGGTGCTGGACTCTCTCTAGGAGAAAACCACTTCCCAACAGACTCAGTCACTTGGAGAGAGATACTCACATGCCTGACAACTTTCCTATTCTACCACAGGCCTCACAACTCTGTTCTTCAACCAGTTTCCAACTCAATTCTCGCAAGTTTAGGATAACAGTAACTGCATCAACGTTTGGTTAACTCATAGGTGACAACAACAACAAGAAAAATGGGTGCGGAAATAGGAAACAAGAACATGCCACTAAGACACAACATGGTTCAGACATATACAAAATAACCGGGCTTCATGAAAGACATGGATCAGACCATCGGTTTTCCCATGGGTTCTCACTGGGTTTGTGAATAGGAAACAATGCAGAGGTCGATTGCATAGGCAAAACGGGTTCAAACTCTGAATGGTTGAATCCCCAACGAACTCACGCGGAGGTTGGAAGAATGGGAAGCAAACCTAGGTGAAGGATGGGATAATGCAAGAGTGAACCCTAAACACAGTTGACTTCTTCAGCTTTAACTGCATGCACCCAGGTCGACATCTATCTTCCTGGAGCTGCATGCACTCCATTTTGCACACGTTCCTTTCCTAGAAACTTGGGACAACACTTGGTCAATTGACCACCTTATCCTTTTAGGAAATAATAATAAATTATTATCCCCTTTAGAGGTAAGCCCCCTAGCTTAGCCCCTAGGCCCACACACTTAGCCTCCTCCCTTACCCAACCTTATGGAAGCTTATTCCCCCATCACTCATTCTTCATGGTCGGTCTACACACAACGATGTTTATATTTTATTAATGATCTGCATAATTATATATACAAAATCATGCTCCTGGCCTTTAACACCTAGGATCTCCAGCCTAATCACCAAATAAGCCTCCTAGCTTATTATAAATTAGCTCACTAGCCTACAAAACATGTTTACAATTTCAAAATGAAACTGGGGCTCGTCCTTGGGGATATTACAATCCCTTCCCCTTATTTTTTCACTATCCTCAGTGAAACTTTCACACAACATCAACAAGATTTCCAAAATCTTCAAAAAGATGCGGGTATTCTACCTGCATAGCATCTTTATGCTCCCATGTCGCATCCTCAGGACCATACCAGGTCCATTGGACCTTTACAAGCCCTATGGCTCGATTCTGGAGCTGCTTGCCTTTCTTGGTCAAATATGTGCACCAAATGCACTTGCAAGACACCTTCTTGCTCCACCTGAATCACATTCCAATCGATTACATGATTAGCATTAGGTATATATTCTTTAAGCAATGAAATATGAAACACATAATGTACAATCATGGATACCGGTAATGAAATCATATATGCAATGTATATATATGTATATACAGACAATTCTAATAAAATTATAACCTGTATACAACATACACAACATACAATAATTAGAGAATTGTACCTTTCTTTTGATTTGAGAAGACCTTCCACCCCTAAGCAGGGCTATGACTCCATCGGGGCAATGGCTTCCCAAGATAGCCATGATCCATAATCCATATCCACATGGTCTAGGCCAAGGTACCAAACCTCAACAACACTCCAACCATTCAAACCTCAGCAACACTCCAACCAATGGTCTCTCATTCCCCACATGCCTGTCCCACCCCAGGAGTGTATACCTTCACCGTCACACAGTCCATCGACTGCTACCCCTCCCTTTCCTTGGGATTAAACAACATGCCGACTTAGGAAGTCTTAGAGAATCGTGGCTCCCAGAGTTCCAACTGCCCTCAGAGATTTCCAATCAACATCTTCTCGATCTACTCTTTGTAATCAACATTCTAACTTTAATCAACATCATCTCATCTGCATCACCCATATGCAGTTATCATGAGAAAACATAAAAAAATTCATTTAGGAACTCCAACTTAGTTCAAAAAGGAATTCAACTTTTTCCCCAAACAAGAAATTCCATTTCATAATTCATTTTGGTTGTTGTCGTATTATGAATGCAGCCATCCTTTTGGTTTTCCACAGGCACCAAACTGCATACCATTTCTCCTGTAATGCTTCCTCTTTCATACTTAAGCACAAACTGATACTTATCTTTTAGATGGATTAAATCTACCAACTATGTCCAGACCTTCCATGAACCTCCCAGCCATAGACCACGTTGTTCATCATGCTCAGCAGTGGGTCACCCCCAAGCTGGGACTAAGCTCCACCCAAGGAAAGGGAATCCTAGACTAGGCTGAGGTTATAGGAAAACTGCACAGAGCAATCAGAAGGATTCTCTCTAGGAGCCTTCTTATGCCCACTACTCATGGAATCTCATTCCCCACATGCCTGTTCCACCTAGGACTATACACTTTCACAAGCATAGTCCATCGGTGCTTCACCTCCCTCTCTGGGTCTCAGCAACAGGCCGGATCAGGAATTCTCAGAGCTTCGTAGCTGGTGCCGGACTCTCTCTGGGAGAAAACTACTTCCCAACAGACTCTCTCACCTGGAGAGAGCTACTCACAGGCCTGACAACTTGGATATTCTACCATGGGCTTGACAACCTGGTTCTTCAACCAGTTTCCAACTCAATTCCCACAAGTTCAAGATAACAATAACAACATCAACGTTTGGTTAACTCACAGGTGACAACAAAAATAGGAAACGGGTGCGGAAATAGGAAACAATAATAGGCCACTAAGACACAACACGATTCAGACATATACGAAATACCTGGGCTTCACGAAAGACACGGCTCAGTCTATCAATTTTCCCATGGGTTTTCACTGGGTTCATGACCAGGAAACAATGCAAAGGGCGATTGCAGAGGCAAATTAGGTTCAGAATCAGAATGGATGAATCCCCAACGAACTCATGTGGAGGTTGGATGAATGGGAAGTGAACCCAGGCGGAGGATGGGAGAATGTAAGAGCGAACCCCCAACATGGATTACTTGTTCAGCTTTAACTGCATGCACCCAGGTCAACATATGTATTCCTGGAGCTGCATGCACTCCATTTTGCATACGTTCCTTTCCCAGGAACTTGGGACAGCACTTGGTCAATTGACCACCTTAGAATTTTAGGAAATAATAATAAATTGTTATCCCCTTTAGAGGTAATCCCCCTAGCATAGCCTCTAGGCCCACACACTTAGCCTCCTCCCTTACCCAACCTTGTGGAAGCTTAGCCCCTCATCACTCATTCTTCGTGGTCGGTCTGCACGCAATGATGTTTATATTTTATTAATGATCTGCATAATTACATATACAAAATCAGGCTCCTGGCCTTTAACACCTAGGCTCTTCGGCCTAATCACCAAATAAGCCTCCTATCTTATTATAACTTGGCTCACCAACCTACAAAACATGTTTACAATTTATAAATAGAACTGGGGCTTGTCCTTGTGGATATTACTTGTGACATGACCAATCCTCTCTAGGATTTGAAATGGCCCACAGTAGCATGCTTCCAACTTACAACAATTTCCCAACTTCAAGGAACTATGTTTGGATTTTACTTTCAAGAACACATGGTCACCCACTTTGAACTCTCTGTGGGTTTTTCCTTTATATTTGCAACTTTTATGCCTGTCTTGGGAATCCTTTAAATTCTACCTTATCTTTACCATTTACTCCATCTCCCGAAGAAGATCCAGCCCAACAACTGCGCAGTCTCTTGGGTTGTCCCAAATCACTGGTGTTTTTCACTTTTTACCATAAAGTGCCTCAAATGGGCTCATCTTTAAAGATGCTTGATACCCATTGTTATAACCAAACTCTACCAAGTGAAGGTAGCCTTCCCATTTTTATGGTTTATCCATCACATACATCCTAAGCATATCTTCAATCACCCGATTTACCCTCTGTTTTTGTTCATCTGTCTTAGAGTGATATGATGTGCTAAAGTTTAGATTTGTCCCAAATCCTGTGAATACCCCTTTCCAAAAGTTCAATGTGAATTTGGGATCTCTATCAGACACTATTGTCTTAGGTACACCATGCAGCTTAGAAATTTCTAGCATGTATATTTCAACAATGTTGGCTTCCTTGTGCGCTAACTTCACTAGAATAAAATGGGAAGATTTAGTAAGCTTGTCCACCACTACCATAATAGAATCATGTTTCTTAGAAGTCCTATGTAGATTAGTAATGAAATGCATGGTTATAACTTCCCACTTCCACTTAGGAATGGGAAAAGGTTGTAGCAAACCACCTGGATGTTTGTACTCAACCTTGACCTTTTGATATTCAAGGAATCTAGCAATAAAATTAGCCACCTCCTTTTTCATGCGTAGACAATAGTATTTATTTTTTACCTCTGCTATTGTCTTATGGTAGCCTAGGTGCCCAACATAAGGAACCTTATGCATCTTTGACAATAACATATTTTTCAACTCCTGAACATTTGGCACATAAACTCTGTGCCTGTACATGAGGATTCCATCCTCTTTTAGCTCATAACCGTCCAATTTCTATTGCAACATACCTTGCTCTAAATTCATCTTTATGTCCACATAGTGCTGATATGATTTGGAAACCTCTAAAATTCTTTCACTAAATATGATTTGTACATGCTAATGGTTGTAGCATGCATTTCATGCACCCTCCTGTTGAGTGCTCCAACCACCTTGTTCTCTTTTCCTATGATATGATTTATATCAAATTCATACTCAATGAGGAATTCCAACCATCTACTTTGTCTGGCATTTAAAATTGACTGCCCAAATAGATACTTCATACCACTATGGTCCATTCTCAGCTCAAATATTTTACCCATGAGATAATGTCGCCACATCTTCAAGGCATGCACTATGGCTTCCAATTCTAAGTCATGATTCATAGCATATCACATTGCCATTCTGACTAAGGACTCCCCCAAGACCTTCTTTGCAAGCATATATGCATACAATGAAGTCTTCATTTGAATCAAGAATTCTCAAAATTGGCGCACTTGTCAACAAACTTTTCAAGTGTTGGAAACTCTTTTCACAATTAGAAGTCCATTCAAATTGCACACATTTATTTTGCAAGGATGTGATTAGGTGTGCAATCACTACAAGGAAAAGACCCTTTAGAGGAGGTTTTTGTGGAATCCCCTATAAAAATAGCCCAAAACTTTATTTATAGTAGATGATACTAGTAGAGGAAAGTGGGTAGAGGTTTTAACATATGTTTTATGTCGGTTCTTTTATAAGTACATAATGCACCAATGCGTTTTATACAATAGGAGCATTGGTTCCATCAAGACTAATGCACCATGGGTTATTTCAAATAAACAAAAATATTATCCAGTGCGCTACAAAATTAATGATGCAGTGGGAAATAATGACACACCGTAATAGTGTTCTTTAAAAAAGCTTCGGTGTGCAACTTAACACTGGAAGAACCAATGCACTATTTGTAGAGTGCACTGTTATATGGTTAAATAAAAAACATTTATGCACCAATGTAGGATGATGTCAAAAAACTATTCCGGTGCACTGCATTGTATCATGCGCACCAGTGCTCCAATATGGAACACCGTGTTAGGGTTAATTTCAAAATTTACAAGGTGCGCTATGTAAAACTGGTCGCACCAGGGTGTCTATTATTATACCACATCATTTCATGATTAAACAAAACAAATTGCACCATTGTATTTTTTCAAAAAATGTACAGTGGTGCACTATGTATTATTAAACGCACTGATGCACGCACATGCCCAATAACACACGAACCGTTCTATGAACGATTTTTTTTTTTAAATATAACGGGTATGCTTAGCAAACATGTATTCCCCAGTGCGGTTGGTCATCGGGCACACCAAAACATGGTGATGTAGGAGAATCACTATGAAATCAAGAAAAGTGGAAGTGGAAGCGAAGTCGACACATCAATGCTTTGAAGGAGCCAAACCGACTCTTAACCAGCTTGGTAGTGGTGTGGAAATATTTTTGAATCTCTCGTTAATTAATTAGTAGTATGTAAATGTAACATACCTAGCCACCCAAAGGCCGGGCTATGCCACTTAAATAGGATGAAACACACCCAACCACCCACAGGCTAGGCACGCTGCAGTCCCAAGACTCAGTTCTCTGATATCTAATTCGAAGACAAAGGGTTTCTCAACAATGTTAGGAGCATGCACACCAGATGCATAAGACAGGATCCATGCCACAACATAAAAGTGATAAACATTGTGCCATGCACAACAAATAAACATCATACATTCACATTAGAATACATATCTCAGAGATAATTAAATACACAGTGGAATACATTAAACAGAAAACACAGAGAGCACTTAAATTTTTAAGTAAACGTTCACCAACTAGCTGCAGACCAAGAACGTTCCTCCCAACCATAGATGTTGTTGTTCATTTACTCTCAACAATAGGTCACCCTCGAGTTAGGGATATGAATCCACAAGGATGGGTCCTAGGCCAAGTCTAAATACATAGTAGTTGGATAAGTATCTCTCAGGTTTCCCAACCTCACAACAATCCTAATTTCTAGCTCTCTTTCCCCCTCAGCCCGCACAACCCCAAGAAATGAACACCTTTCTCTGCCATGCAGTCCCTGAGGCTGTTCCATTTCTCTCCAGGGCTCCAGTGCTACTGGTTAGTAAATATCCCTACTGGAAATTCCAAGGACTCTTAGCTATGGATAGTTCCATCCAAACTGCCATCAAGTTCATGCACACAGGAATCCATTCCCTCTGGGAATGATCAGTAAATCATTACATCCATTCAACGATGGCTCTCCTCTTCATGCCATTCATTTCCATGTTCATCCCAAGAGCACACAAACTACTAGTAGTGAGTGAAGAGGAAGAAGAATGAGTGAACTAGTGAGAAGAGGATGAATCAAGGGAAGAACGACCCCAAAAAATCCCCCAAGGGATGTTTAAATAATTACATGAAGACAATATCTACATGGACTCCCTCCCAAGAAGATCATGTAACCCCCTCTTCATAAAATCAATTATGGGTAAATAAAATAATAATAACAAGACTTAGCCCCTCAATCCCCCTCTCTCATGGAATCATAGCACCCTATCTCTTTTGTCCTTGTTGTTCTTGCAACCAACGATGTATTTTATTAATGTATAGGAAGTGTTACATTTCCTAGGCACTCTAGACCCTTTTCAACTTTACCGACTCACCAGCCTAAGTCATATTTACATAATACATTATAGTTTATAAGGGTTATAACCTAGGATGTTACATCCCCCTCCCCTTATTTTGGCACTGTCCTCAGTGCACAACACCATTCCAATGTTATTAACATTACAATTCCAGACCCTCTAGCCTTAATTCACATAGGCAATCCAGCCCAATCTTATATACATAGGCACTCTGGCCTAAAACATGTATGCATAGGCATTCCGACCCAAAACATGTATGATGATCTTCAGAATTTATATTTTTGGAAACAACTCCAACCAAAAGTCTCTCCTTCCCTCTCAGCCCTGCACAACACAAACAAATGAACCCCCTTTCTCTACCATGCAGTCCCTCAGGCTGTTCCACTTCTCCCTGGCTTCAGTGTACTTGCCCAGGAAGTTTTAGAGTTGTGGGTTCTATAACTCTAGCTGTAGCAAGTCCATTGGACTTTCTTCCTTCCATGACTTTGTCATTTAGTTGCTCCAACATCACCTTATTTTCTTTCATAGTCTGGTACTTTTCTAGATCTTCAACATTCATAGTTTTCCTACAATATTTCAAATTAACGAGCATGTTAGTTCAGAATTTGTGCATAAAATTCTCTTTCTTTCTCATATTGTAAGAGTAAATTTTCATAATCCAATACAACACTTATCTATGCGGTTCATGGATCTGCATCCATATGGTTGTCTCGTTAACTTGGCTCATTGTTTTCCTTGATGTACCCATTGTGTGCATGACCCCAATCAGGAGCTATCAAAGTCTCCTCTTCCTTGTGGTCACTCACTTTCCAGGCCCAGGCTCAGGCATCCCCTTTTCTACTATGCAATCCCTTAGGTTATCCATCTTGCCCGACCAAGGTTCTCTTGCACAAGAAGTTTTCTAGGGACACAGGATTCTCATGTCACAACAATAGCCTTTTCCATGCTTTCCATCTTGCATATCCAACATCTCATATGTATTATACACATACAATCATCATGAGATATCATTATAACCATTTCAAACATAAATGTCAAATATGTTTTATACAGGAAAATAAAATTTTCCAAGCATGATCTTTCTGCTCATAATGGTTGGCTCTACAGTTGTAGATACCAGTCTTCCTTATGGGCTTACATTCCTTCCATATCCAAGACCATTCTACTTGCAATTTATTCAATTTACATTCGGCCAAAACAATTCGTCAGTAATTATCAAATCATAATTCCCAAAACTGTTTTACATAGGAAAAATAAAACTTCTAGACATGAGCTTCTTTTCATAACAATTTGACTCTTGCAAAAATAGGCATTGGTATTCTTTATGGGCTTACAACACTACCATATCCCAGACCCCTTTCCTCCTGCAATTACAACATTCCTCAGCCAAACAAATTGTCAATATCTCATGTACAAGATATATATTTTCATGGCAATGAGTCAAAACAAAATCACAAAGTGCTCTCAGAATTGTTTACAACTATAATTCAATTACTTCTATTAATCCAACTATCAATTGGAATGAACTCTTCATTACATACACATGTATTATCAGTCACACAGACTTTTCATAATGCAAAAGTTAATAAGATAACAATCAATGTGTCAATACCCATGGTCACATCTACACGATGCATCCATGCATTGACTACATAATACCACATAACTATGTCATGTATTCCACCATGATGAGTTGGAAGATCTGGCCAACTATTCAACACATCATCCACACACTTCCTACTACTTGCCTAACTATTTGGTTACCTTCCTTTTCCACCCAAACACAACACCAAGAATATAATCCTTAAGTTCTCTTCATTGTTGGAAAATAGGCCGCAATCCAAACATCATATATACAGTAGATACTATCGAGCACTCACATAGGGCTATAGCCCTTCCATATCCAACCATATTATGGTCTCACACATGACTAGCTCTATATATATTCATTGTTATATAAGGAGTATGCCTCCTGAATTACCTGGTTAGGATCCCATAACCAATCATAACATAATATGCAACTGCCATTTTATCTAAGTGCATTCTACCATCAACAACACTTACACACTTTGGGCCTTCGGCCATTACATATAAATTTAAATATTGAAAATTAACTGAGGAAATCCTTACCTCTATCCCCTTCAACATGTATGCATCAATGGAAACTAAATGCATACCTTCCTGGTTGTTACCAAACTACTTGTTGTTGTTTGACCAACTGATATTTGTAGAATCTCACAAACTTCCCCCTTCATCATTTTGATCACCAATCCTGCCATCCTCATGGGTCTTCACCTCGATGGAAATTATAAGAAACAACAACATCCACATATTTAACCTTGCTGTATCATTTTTCCTAAATATATAATCCATCCTTAGTCATACTCAAACATTATTTCATAATAACATATTATTCTAAGTGTACCAACATGTTATATGCATATCCAAGCATTTACATATGAAAAATTTCACATCTATATGCACCAAGCATTTATTGTCAGCATGGCTACTAATGCATATGCAATTTAACTTCATTGTATCCTTCATGCACTCTAGTGCATTTATCTTTCAATTCACTTATTTATTTATCTATTTATGTTGTAGTTGGTTGTCCTTGAATTCCTTTAGATCCTTGATGCCTTGCGTGCTCCCATTCTTCTCATCTACACTATGGTTCCCTGGGTCTGAACACTTTTCCAACCACGTTCCACCTGGCCATTCTTTCCCACTTAGTACCATTCCCCAATGGAAATCCATTTTCATTTAGTGCCACTTTTGAAGTGAGAGAGCATTCCAATTCCTTTGCATTGGCATCTTGCTTCCACTGTGAACTCTGATTTAAGCTTTTAGACAGTAGATAAGTCATATCTAACAAATCCTTCTCTGGAACTCCTATGCTTGACACATAGAGATTATTCACACACCAGCTCTTAAGCTCTTTGTTTCCTTCCACATCAAGCTTGCAATTGTCTACACATCTCTACCTCCAAGGCTATGGAGCCTTACTTTTCCTTTCTATGCCCATTAATGACATTATTCACCTACTAGATTCATGTCCCATGTGAGGATTTTTCTTTTGTAGTACCTCATCCAACTTTTGTAAGAAACGTCATGCCTCCATGACCCTAACATCTGATCATATTCTTGAATTGATCTGGTTATACCAATAATCCTGATAAACCTACAAGAAACCATCTTGTTAGAGCTATACATATCATACAAAAAAATTGTCAATTAAATTTATAGGTACCTTTTCATTTAAGTGATAATATTATTCTTTAATTAATACCATTTTTCCTTTTTATAGGAATTAACTCTTTTTTAATCATGACTGTGTGTCGGTTCTTTTGTCTTCATGAGTTGATCATAGACATGGATCGACTCATTATATCTTACTCATGCTTCTGTTGTGTTCTCAGTTCACAAACAAATCATATTTTGACCCTTTATCAATGGCCTGCATTATTCTAGTGTTAACTCTCTATCGAATTAAATCTTTCTGAGGTGCTTCCTTCAAACCATTTACATATGACCAAATGTGCAAAACCATGGGCTTATTGATTTGAGCGTTGCCTCTTCTTTTCCCTTTGTTTCTTAATGCAGAAACCCTTCTCCTAAGGCTGCGTGACCTGTCGGTCAAGGGTCTTCAATATCAAGCCAAATTGGCTCTTCGAAACCTTGATGGTTTCGTTCTATATCTAAACACAGGCCCTTTTGGCTTTCTAGCATAGGTCTGATGGCCCCCGCGACCTTCTCCTTCGCCCTTGCAAAAAATCTCGGAGTTCCTGCTATCTCCTTTTTCTCTTGGACCCTCCTTAGATGTGACCTTAGGTGGTGACCTCACACAGATGCATGATTGCGGCCACACTCAAAGGTGGTTTGGAACCAAACTACTTTTCGCCCCACAATTCACCTCGAGCCAACATGTGTCCTTTTTCCAAAACCGTGGTCTTGATTGCGGCCTGCCCTCAACTTAGTAAAGCCCGATCACCTCTCATCCCCGCAATGCGAGGTGACCGTTGAACTCATGATCTTGACAATTCTTCTAAAAGGAATACCGAGATATACCTCTTGGGAACCAATAGTTCAGATTTACCTCTCGCAGATCGACGATTGTTGTCATTTCGGAATTCCGCACTTCAGAATTCTCAAATCTCAAACTTTACTTCCCTTGAGATACACGGGATTCTACCATGCATCCTTTTGAATTAGATGGTAGGGAATTACTTCGAACGATCTGAAAATCGAAATTTACTTCAGGTCCTTACCCGGAATCAATAGCTTCATGCCACCTGTTCTCCCGATATGACGGTTTAGGTATACTTCGGATGATCCGACAGTCGACGTTTACTTCGGGTCCTTACCCGGAATCCACAACTTCATGCCAACTGTTCTCCTGATCTGACGATTCAGATCTACTTTGGACGATCCAATAGTCGATGTTTACTTTGGGTCTTTGGCTCTCCAGGCTTCAGGAGTTTCAACTCTCAACTAAAATCTCTCGGAGTAATTTCTCCGGATTCCATGATCTGTCGCCATGTAGAGAAACACTGTAAGAGGACACGTGGTCCAATCAGATGGGTGACACGTGTCATGTCCTATCTATCATTTAAATAATACACATTCTCAAAACTTACTAACACGTGGCGCAGATCCCATGTGTTCACATCATCCATGGTGACGTCCGTAAGCCATGCCACTTCATAAATTTTGGGGTCCACATCACCTCCTGGTGATGTCATTGTACCCCACCACTTCAGCTCTTCAAGCTTCGAAACTTCAGGAGTTTCCACACTAGCACACTTCCAATTCTCCTGAACTCTAATTTTTTGAACCGGCCAAACTGCTACCATGTGTCTCCCTTACAAGACAACCCATATTAACCCTGAACTTCGGGACTTTGGAATTTACCATTGTAAGGATCAACAACTGCAATTCCTTCAGGCCTTCGGACTTCAGAAAACTCAAACTTCAACTTTTTTCCAAAATGTTTTTATCCGAATCTTGCGATCTACTGACACGTGTTTCCCACAGATTGATAGCTACGATTTCTTTGGGTCTTTGTACTTTGGAGAAATCAAATCTCAACCTTCACTTTTCCCCAAAGTGCGTCGATTTTTGCTGCGTGTCCTCCTGGATCAGACGACTGCAATTCACTTCGGATATCCAGGGTCCGAAAATCTCAATTCTCAACTTATGCTTTCTCACCTTTTCCCAGAGTTCTTTCACATGGAGCACACGATCGGTTGATGTGTGTCCTCCTACAGATCGACAATCCCCAGCTACTTTGCTTTGGAGGTTCATTTCTTGAGTACTAACATGTCACATGACTACATGCCTTTCAATTTTTTAGGGAATGCATCGGTGGTTTGGAGTAACCCTCTTTTCACCCGCAATTCTCTTGATGCTGACATGTAACCCCTTAGTTAAACCGTGGTTTGGATTGCGGGACTGTCTTGGGAAATTATCTCCCATGCAACTTTGTTCCTCGCAATGCCTCCTGTCTGTTGATCCCTCTCTCCCATGGGATCTGATGGTTGTGACCTTAACCCTTGCTTCATTTACATCGAACGACCCTTATTCACCTGTCATCCGATCAAATGATCCTGGATCTCTCCTGATCCTATAGTGGTGATCGCTCCTGAATTTGAAGGGGGATGGTCATGATCCTTCAAACCCCTTACAACTGATCTCAAACGATCTAACTCCTGCGTATATTATGTAATGCCATTCCTCCTAAGTTTTTCAACTTCACAGTTAGAAATTGATCTCAACCATGAGACTTTGACCAACAGACCCATCCCATACCGACCCAGTGTTTCAACCAGAAGATATGATACCAAACTATAACATACTCGACCACCCAGAGGTCAGGCTACACAACTTAAACATGCTACAACACACCCAACCACCCATAGGCTAGACACACTGCAGTCCCAATACTCAATTCTCTATTCCAAATTTGAATACAAAGGGTTTCTCAACAATGTTAGGAGCATGCACACCACATGCATAAGACAAGATCCATGCCACAACATAAAAGAGATAAGCATTGTTCCATGCACAACATATAACCATCAGACAGGTACATTAGAATACATATCTCAGAGATAATTAAATACACAGTGGAATGCATTAAACAAAAAACACATAGAACACTTATCTTTGCAAGTAAATGTTCACCAAATGGTTGTAGACTAAGGATGTTCCTCCCAACCAAAAAACACTTATGTTCATTTAATCAATACAATAGATCACCCCCAAGCCAGGGATATGATTCCACAAGGATGGGTTCTAGGCCAAGTCTAATTACACAGTAGTTGGCTAAGTATCTCTTAGGTTTCCCAACCTCACAACAATCCTAATTTACATCTTTCTTTCCCCCTCAGCCTGCACAACCCCAAGAAATGAAAACCTTTCTCTGCCATGCAGTCCCTGAGGTTGTTCCATTTCTCTCTAGGGATCCACTGCTACTGGTCAGGAAATCTCCCTACTGGAAATTCCAAGGACTCTCAGTTGTGGACAGTTCCATCTGAATTTCCATCAAGTTCATGCACACAAGAATCCATTCCCTATGGGAATGATCAGTAAATCATTACATCCATTCAACGATGGCTCTCCTCATCCTGCCATTAATTTCCATGCTCATCCCAAGAGCACACGAACTAGCAGTAGTGAGTGAAGAGGAAGAAGAACGAGTGAACCCGTGAGAAGAGGATGAACCAAGGGAAGAACGATCCCAAAACATCCCCCAAAGGATGTTTAAATAATTACATGAAGACAAGAGCCACATGGCCTCCGTCCCAATAAGTTCATGTAACCCCCTCTTCTCCATAAAATCAATTATGTGTAAACAAAATAATAATAACAAGACTTAGCCCCTCAAGCCCCCTCTCTCGTGGAATCATAGCCCCCTATCTCTTTTTTCCTTGTCGGTCTTGCAACCAACAGTGTATTTTATTCATGTATAGGAAGTGTTACATTTCCTAGGCACTCTGGCCCCTTTTCAACTTTACTGGCTCACCATCCTAAGTCATATTTGCATAATAGATTATAGTTTATAAGGGTTAGAACTGAGATGTTATAGTAAATTCGGGCCACTGTTTTTAACTGATAGATCATTGTAAATCCTTACATGACTGTAATATATTACAGGTGTAGGATATTATCCCGTATTAGTCATTAGCTTTTATTAATTAATATGAGTAGGTAACCGCTAGAGTGATAGGTGATAGATTTTAGATAGGAGGAAGAAGAGCGAGGAAGCTCTAAGTCCTTAGACAAGTTTTTCATTGTAATGGCTGTAAAATATAGTAGTGTAATCATGTTTTTTTATTTGAAATGAATAGAACAGAGAAAATTGATTCAATTGTACAACGTTGATATTGTTTGACTGTTGTTATGTATTCTATGAATGTATGAGGTTCCTGGAGAATGAATAATTGAATAATTTTCAAGTGTTTCTCTTCTGTAAGTTATACAAGGAGTGCATACCGAACACAAGGAGTGCGTGTGAGAGAGTCTTTTTCAACTCAGATATCAGAAGAGATAGCGTGGAACGTTTGTATGCAGAGTGTAAATATTAAGCGCAAGGAGTGCATCTAGAAGTGAACTTGCTCTAAGTTCGAAATATCAAGAGGTTGAGCGCAGAGTGTGCCAGGAGGGTAGTATAAGGTTTTTTGAAAGACGCAAAACGGTTGAATCCCTTGGAGACTAAGTAAGTTAAAAGCTCAGGGAGGAATAGTGCAATTTTGCATGCAGGAGCGTAAGTGTGCGCCAAGGTGAAGTCAAATTTCATTGACAAAAGCTCAAGAGGGAAAACCTCGCTGAGACCTTTGAAACAATTGAAATCTTTCAAGTCAGAAAATAATTCAAGCTCAAGAGGGTTGATGCCAAGTTATTTGGAAAGGATCTATAGAGAACTTAGACAGACGGTAGAGACTCTTGGAGGGAGAAGCGTCGATAGTCGTGTGTCGTTAGATCCAGAGAAGATGCGAGGAAGATAAGGGTGAGAGTTATTCAATACTCAAAAGTTCAGGAGAGATAGGCGTTGTTGATCTAAGGGAAGATCGAACTGTTGGTTCTTTTCATCAGAAATTCAGGCATCAAGAGAAGAGAGGGGAACTAATTTGCAAGTTCACAAAGTAAGAAATCTCGTAGCGCTCGAAAGCTGGGCCCTAGGTTACAGTTGGAGGTCACATCGAGGAAGATTAAGGGAGGAGCTAGCACTCACTATATTTCTAGTTTGGACTTCGAGAGTTCGAGAGTTGGGAGAGTCAAGGTTAGCTCCTATGCAAATCCACGACATGCGAAGTCACGAAGCACCTTTTGGTTAAGTGCGTGGTCACAACCAGTGGTCACGTGGAGAAGGCTTGCATCCAATGTTAATTCGCGTGGGAGGAGTTTTATAAAGACCTGTGGATTGTTTCTCGGAGGTTCCAACAGGGAATCGAAGAGTTGTTTCAGCTCAGTATTGTGAACGATCCTAGACCAGGAGGTCGCCCAACCCTAGGAGATAAGGGGTTTCTACACCAAGTGGTATCAGGGCCTAAAAAAAACTTGAAGTTGTATTCTGTTTGTTAGGAGCAGTTGAAATAATGTTGTCAAGGATACACGTAGATCCACCTATAGTAAATTGTGTTGTAGGAAGGGAAGTGAGAGAACTTAGCGCAAGGTTGGAATCAATGCAAAGGAGAACATATGTCGTTGGAGACGTCAGTAATGCAGAGAGTGAAGAAATAGAAGTTGAAGAAGCTACAGGGGAAGATGCAATGGATGAACGCTTCTTGAAAGCTGTTATGAAGTTGGGAGCTAGAGCGAAGATGGACATCCCAATGTATGAAGGTAACTTGGATGCAAAAGAGCTATTGGACTGGATAAGGTCCATGGACAAGTATTTTGACTATGAAGATGTTGATGAAGGAAGGAAGGTGAGACATGCTGTCAACAGATTAAAGGGACACACAACACTGTGGCGGGATGAACTGTAGGCAGAGAGAATGAGAAAAGGAAAACAAAAGATAAATAATTGGGATCAGATGGTAGCCAAACTGAAGGCTAAATTCATACCTAAAGATTACCAGATAAATTTGTTCATAAAGTTGCAGAACCTGAGAGAGAGGGGTATGACAGTGAAATAATATACATAAGAATTGTATAGGCTGAATATTAGGACTGGACAAAGAGAGAAGATGATGAAAAATTTGCCAGGTATATAAATGGCTTGAGGTAGGAAATTCAGGATGAGATTAGCATGATGACCATAAGGACAATGGAATATGCTTATCAGATTGCACTGAAGGCAGAAGAAAAGTTGGTCAGGAATCAGAATCAACGTAACAAAAGTAGAGGCATAAATAGAGGCAAGGAGACTGTTTATGATAAGGAACCGATAACCAAGGATGAGAATGAGAAATCCTATGGTCACTTTGAAAGGGGAGGAAGTTCCCAAAGAATACCATTTGGTGGGAGAAACTCTTTTCCTCGAGGAAGACGAAGAGCTAGAGGAGGTGGATTTAAATGTTATGCCCGTGGAAAGACATGACACATGTCTTGGGAATGTACCAAGAGGAAGAAAAAAGGAGGAGGAGAATCAGAGATTTCTGAAGCCCAGAAGAATGTGGAAGTTGAAGTAGTAAAATCAGGAAAAAACCTTATGATGAGGAAAGTTCTTCTAAATCTAGAGAAAGAAATAGAAGGCTCAGTTCAGTGAACGATATTGTTCAGGACTTCTTGTAAAACAAAGGACAAAGTTTTCAAAATGATTATAGACAGTGGGAGAACTGATAATTTAGTATATACAGAAATGGTGGAGAAGTTGGAGCTGGAGACAACTGCACACCCATATCCATATAAAGTATTGTGGTTGCAGAAAGGACATCAAGTAATGGTAAGTCAAAAATGCAAAGTTGAATTTAAAATAGGAGGCTATAAAGATGAGATTTTGTGTGATGTAAATCCCATGGATGTTTGTCATTCTTTGTTGGGGAGACCATGGCAGTTTGATAGGAATTTGATTCATGATGGGAAGAAGAATACTTATACTTTGGAAAAAAATGGTAGAACCCGCATGTTACTGCCAATAGAAGAGAATAAAGAAAAGGAAGAAGCTAACATAATAATACTTCTCATGAATGGGAAGGAAATCTTGAAGGAAATCAAGAAATATCAAGAAATGCAATTTGTTGTAGTGAGGAAGCTGAGAGTTATCCTTACCAATAATTCCATAAATGATTTACCTGAACAAATCCAAGAATTGTTAGAGAATTTTGTTGACATAGTAGTGGATGAGTTTCCTCACTCATTACCACCCATTAGGAGTATCATCCACGATATCGACTTGATTCTAGGAGCTAGTTTACCAAACAAAGAAGCGTATAGGTGACACCTCGAGAGAATGAAGAAGTTAAGAGTAAATTTCAGGAGTTGTTGGATACATGTTTAGTCAGGGAAAGTCTAAGCCCATGTGCAGTGCCAACTGTATTAAGTCCAAAGAAGGATGGAGGATGGAGAATGTGTACAGATTCCAGAACCATCAATAATATTACCATCAGGTATAGGTTCCCTTTACCAAGGATGGATGATTTGATTGATTGTTTGAGTGGAGAAAGCTATTTTTCAAAAATAGACTTGAAGAGTGGATATGTTCAGATAAGAATGAGAGAGGGAGATGAATGGAAGGCAACATTCAAGACAAATGAAGGCTTGTTTGAATGGATAGTCATGCCATTTGGATTGACAAATGATCCAAGTACACTTA
This sequence comes from Picea glauca, assembly GCA_000966675.3. Lineage (NCBI taxonomy): Eukaryota > Viridiplantae > Streptophyta > Pinopsida > Pinales > Pinaceae > Picea > Picea glauca. The sequence continues at coordinate 591,180 of JZKD02S1605551.1, read as the reverse complement.
TGGGGTTGATGAATTAGGTATTGAAGGACTTCATAGGTAAATTTTTCATTGTATATCTGGATGATATATTAGTTTTTAGCAAAATAGAGGAAGAACATTTAAAGCACTTAACATTAGTGATGAGGAGATTGCAACAAGAAAAGTTGTTAATAAACTTGAAGAAAAGTTATTTTCTGAAGACAGAACTCATATATTTGGGTTTTGTGATTTCTTCAAATGAATTGAAGATGGATCCAGAGAAGGTGAGAGCAATCAAAGAATGGCCGTCACCAAGGACCATATTTGAGGTGAGAAGTTTCCATGGGTTAGCAAGTTTTTATAGAAATTTTATCAGAAATTTTAGTGGTATATGTGCACCCATAGAGGACATTGTGAAAAAGAAACATAAGTATTTTAATTGGATAGAGGAGGCTGAGAAAAGCTTCAGAGTGTTGAAAAAGAAGATAACAAAACAACCATTTTTGGTTTTACCAGATTTTGGAAAAACATTTCAGGTGAGGTGTGATGCAAGTGGAATAGCCATTGGAGAAGTTTTGAGTCAAGATAATAGGCAAGTTGCTTATTTTAGTGAAAAGTTGAATGACACTAAGGAGAAATATTCTATGTATGAAAAGGAGTTTTATGCAGTGATTCAAGCTTTGAAGAAATGGAGACATTATTTAATTCCAAAAGAGTTTGTCTTGTATAGTGATAATCAAGCTTTGCAATTTATTACTAGGCAAGAGAAGTTGAATCAAAGGCATGCTAAGTGGGTAGAATTCATGCAGAATTTTACTTTTTTCATTAAACATATTTATGGAAGTGCTAATAAAGTTGCAGATGCTTTGATCAGGAGAAGTTTGGTTATACAAAAATTTCAAGTGAAGACCTTAGGGTTTGAGCACCTTAAGGAAATGTATCAGGAAGATCCAGATTTTAAGGAGGCTTATGAAGCATATGAAAATCCTTTGTTGAGGGATAACAGTTTATGGGTAGAATATTTTATCCAGAATGGATTTGTTTTCAAAGGAAGCCAATTGTGCATACCAATATGTTCAATGAGAGATAATTTATTGAAACAAAAACATAGTGGAGGTCTATCCGGACATTATGGTCATGACAAAACATTTGCACAGCTGAGTAGTTTGTATTATTGGCCAAGTATGAGGTCGGATGTGAAGAAATTTGTAGACCGATGTAAGATTTGTCAACATGCAAAAGGGAAGAGAAAGAATGCTTTTTTGTATCAGCCATTGCCTATTCCAGAAAGGCCTTATGATGAAATTAATATGGATTTTGCATTAGGATTACCTAGAACCCAGAAGGGGAGTGATTCCATATTTTTTGTGGTCTATATATTTTCTAGGATGGCACATTTCATACCATGCCAGAAGAAAAATGATTCTACACACATAGCCAATGTGTTTTTTAGAGAAGTTGTGAGATTACATGGTTTGCCCAGAAGTATAGTTTCAGACAAGGACATTAAGTTTGTAGGACACTTTTGGAAGACTCTATAGGAGAGGTTGGGAACTAATTTATCTTTTAGTTCAACATATCACCCTCAGACAAATAGATAGACTGAAGTTTTGAACATGAGTCTGGTAAATTTGTTAAGGAGTTTAGTCACCAAACAAGGTCGTTAGTGGGATCAGATTCTGGCACAGCCAGAATTTGCATTTAACAATTTAGTTAATAGGAGCACTAGAAAAAGTCCATTTGAGATAGTATATGGAAGACAACCAAGAGGGGTTGTAGAATTGAGAGAGCTAACACAAGATGAATTTAGGAGCACTGGAGTAGAAGATTTTTCTAAATAAATGAAAAGACTTCATGATCAAGTTAGGAGGCAGATACATGATAGTAATCAAAAGTATAAGGACAGAGTTGATCAGAAAAGAAGGGAAGTTTAATTTGAAGTGGGAGACAAAGTTTTAGATCATTTGAGGAAGGAGAGGTTTCCAAGAGGAACATATAATAAGTTTAAGATGAAGAAGATAGGACCATGCAAGATCCTTAGAAAATTTTCAGCAAATGCTTATGAGATCGAGTTGCCGGACAATGTTGGAATATCACCGATATTCAACATTGCTGATTTGTATCCTTATAACATAGATGACACAGGAGAATTGGATGATCCATAAGAGATTCAATGGGAAGAACAGATGCCCACAGTAGAAAAATATCAGATGGAGAAAATATTAGAAAAAAAAGTTGGAAGGAAAACCAGAAGAAAGATGCATCCTGAATATTTGGTAAAGTGGAAGGATCGCCTTGTGGAAGATTCAAGTTGGGTAACTGAACCTGATATTTTGAAGCATGGAAAAACAATACAAGAGCTCATGGACAAGACTCCATGAATATTTTGGCCAAAGGAGTATGATGCAGGAACATCGCTTTCAAATCAAGAAAAGCATACCTGGAAGCGAAGTCGACATATTAATGCTTTGAAAGAGAAAAATCGACTCTTAACCAACTTGGTAGCGGTGTGGATATATTTTTGAATATCTCGTTAATTAATTAGTAATATGTAAAATCGGGCCATCGTTTTTAATTGATGGATCATTGTAAATCCTTACACGACTGTAATATATTACAGGTGTAGGATATTATCCTGTATTAGTCATTAGGTTGCATTAATTAAGCTGAGTAGGTAACTGCTAGAGTGATAGGTAATAGATTTTAGATAGGAGGAAGAAGAGTGAGGAAGATCTAGGTCCTTAGCCAAGTTTTTCATTGTAATGGCTATAAGAGATAATAGTGTAATCATTTTTTTTCTTTGAAATGAATAGAACAAAGAAAATTGATTCAATTGTACAGTGTTGATACTGTTTGAATATTGTTATGTATTCTATGAATGTATGAGGCTCATGGAGAATGAATAATTGAATAAGTTTCAAGTGTTTCTCTTTTGTAATTGATGCAAGGAGTGCATACCGAACGCAAGGAGCGCATGTGAGAGAGTCTTTTTCGACTTGGATCTCAAAAGAGATAGCGTGGAACTTTTGTATGTAGAGTGTGCATATTAAGCACAAGGAGTGCGCGTAGAAGAGAACTTTCTCTAAGTTCGAAAGCTCAGGAGGTTGAGCACAGAGTGTGCAAGGAGGGTACTAGAAGGTTTTTTGAAAGATGCAGAAGGATTGAATCCCTTGGAGACTGAGTAAGTTAAAATCTCGGGGAGGAATAGTGCAAGTTTGCACGTAGGAACGTAAGTGTGCGCCAAGGTGAAGTCAAATTTCATTGACAAAATCTCAAGAGGGAAAACATCGCTGAGACCTTTGAAACAATTGAAATATTTCAAGTCATGAAAGAATTCAAGATCAGAAGGGTTGACGCCAAGTTATTTGGCAAGGAGCTATAGAGAACTTAGACGAACAGTAGAGACTCTTGGAGGGAGAAGCGTCGATATCCGTTTGCCGTTAGATCCATAGAATTTGCGAGGAATATAAGGGCAAGAGTTATTCAATACTCAAAAGTTCAGGAGAGATAGGATTTGTCGATCTAAGGGAAGATCGAATTGTTTGTTTTTTTCATCGGAAATCTGAACATCAGGAGAAGAGAGGAGAACTAATTCACAAGTTCGTAAAGTGCGAAGTCCCGTAGCACTCGGAAGCTGGGCCCCAGGTCACAACCAGAGGTCACATTGAGGAAGATTAAGGGAGGAGCTAGCACTCACTAAATTCCTAGTTCGGAGTTCAGGAGTTCGGGATTCAGGAGAGTCAAGGTTGGCTCCTAAGAATATCCCCGACATGCGAAGTCATGAAGCGCCTTTTGGTTAAGCGCGTGGTCACAACCAGTGGTCACGAGGAGAAAGATTGTGCCCAGTGTTAATTCATGTAGGAGGAGTTTTATAAAGACCTGTGGATTGTTTCTCGGAGGTTCTAGCAGGGAATAGAAGAGTTGTTTCAGCTTAGTATTGTGAACGATCCTAGACCGGGAGGTCGCAACACCCTTGGAGAGAAGGGGGGTCTGCACCACATGGTTTTATAAAAAACAATTACCAACGGTAAAATCATTTTTACCATTTTCAGTGTCGTATATCTCAAAAGCATCGGTGCAACCTTTGCCTATCTGAAGTGCCCTTCCATCAGTGCTTTCCTTGATTTCCTTCCTTTCGTCTGTTGCTTGGTGCGTGAATTTTGAATTTTGCAAAATGGGGGGAAAATTTAGTTTTTTTTAGTACGTCGCAACCATGCGTCCCCTTAGACAAAATTAATTTCCTTGTTTCTTCATAACTTAATTTTTAACTGGATTAAAATTTAAAATTGAGTGAAATTGTAAGTGTTAAAAAAATAAATAAATGCACGGTGCATTTGAAGTGCTCGACTTGCACCGCCTGCGGTGTGACCTGTAAATTTACAAGGCACACCGCGTATCATTTTACCTTTCTTGGTAGTGCATTGGTAAACATAAATGCATTGGTGTGTCCATTTAGCGATGCACCAAAGAAAAATATATAACTGGTAGGGAGGTGCATCAAAGTACAGATAACACATCGGGTCATTAAAGTAAATGACGCACCAACCTTATCAGATAAATTTTTACGCAGTGCATTGGTAAACATGCACACCAAGGCATTCATGTTTACCAAACACACCGTTAAGAAATGTAACATTATGTTGTGGTGCACCTCGTAAAGTTTTTGGTGGCACCGTATGCGGTGCGATAGTAATGGCCAGAATGAACCACAAAAGGTTCTGTACTCGAAAATTTGGAAACATTTATGTTACATTGAGTCGACGTTCGTTACATGCACCGATGCATATAGTGAACATATACACACCATTTTTTTTCTAAATTATAAATAATTTCTTACATGCATTAAGATTTTAATTTATTTTTTGGTCTAAGCAGTGCATAGGATAAATGTAATGCACTGGGGCGTATGTGTTGTAGTGTACAAGCCAATGAGGTACTATTTTCCAACGCACCACATAACATAGTAGAACATATTTTTTCGGTGCACTACTTTACACTGACGCACCATGGATGATGCTCACAATATATGCGCACCTCCGATGGTGCGTGACTGTTTTTTGGGAGAACTGGTAATGAAATTAACTTATTTTTTGAAGAAAGTTATTTTTCTGTATTTATAGATAAATTTACCATTCAGTAGAATTTTTTTTTTATGTTTTATGTATGAGTGAGACTGATGTATTTCATATGTTAATCATGCAGAGACGTGAGTGGAGAGAGAAACAAAAACAACAGAAGTAGAGGGTGGACTTGTACAATGTTGTATGGGTATAGGAGGCAAGGGAGAGGGTGAGGGATTTGTACCCTTGCCCTATGCACTCTGCGTTGTTGGTGCATCTAATCCATCAATGGGATGTCCATTGAAAGGATTTCCATGTGGGTTTGGATCAACGATACCATCCCACTAAGGAGGATATTTACTTTATCATTGGGCTATCCAGGAGAGGAGAGTATTTTCCCCAGTTCCCATCTATCCCAATAGGTGTTGTAGCTGAGATTCAACTCATGTACTCTTAGCAATATATTGGGGTTGATGTACTATCCACATCTGATTTCCAGGTGTCTGGTGGACAGCTGGAAATTGCCTCTTTCGATGTAGAGGAGGTTAGGTGCCTCTCATTGTTAGTGACTACCATATCGCACTTTACTAGTGATGGGAAGCACATTAGCTGCCCTCTTTTGTATTATGTTGATTCGTTGGTACATAGGCCACTGTGTATCATATGGTATGCCATTTTTTTACTACAGTTTTGTTTAGCGCTAGACAAATGTCGTGCTATGATTTGTGGGAGGTTGAACTTCCCTTTTTCCTCAGAGTTGTTTTACTTATTTTTTGAGAGATTTCCAGAGACGAGGCTGACTTTTTTCCATCAGCCTTCTAGGTCGAGGACTCATGTGCAGATGCGTATGTGGGGGGAGATGATTTCCAAGAGAGGCCAGTCAGAGTTTCTGGCTAAGATTTCCCCAAATTCACTAGGGCTACTAGGTAGTGTGACAGATTACATGTTTGTCATGGTGTCATGTCCTTACGCGGATTTAGATTGGAGAGGATGTTCTAACATCATCTTCACACCATATGAGCCACCAAATGATAGAGGCAATATTAGTGTTTTATTTAAATTAATATAGTTTCATTTTATTGTCTTACTTAGTTATAATAAAATTAATTCTAACACATTCTTTAACTTGTTTTATTAAATTGTTTAATGAATTAACTATGTAAATATTGTTATGTACTATATATTTTGCAGATATTGTCACTTTCATTGGGGATGTTCCTCCGCCCCCAACAAATGACGATGAGGATATGATGCCTGATCCCGCAGCAAGTTAGGGTCCTCGGGTGAAGATACCCGACGACATGCATCGTAGGCTTGATACGAGATTCAGGTTGGATTTAGGAGACCAAATATATGAACTTTTGATTGAGGTGGGAGTCCGGTTTTCCCTGATGTGAGACATCAGGGAAGATACTATGCTCTTGGATATTTTGAGGGAGATGTCGCATGATTTTATTCCTCTTATGTGTCATATCGTCAGAGCTTCTAGGATACTAACAATGAGGAGAGATATTTATGATAGGCACAACTCTTCTTCCAGTACCCCATCAATTGATGAGAGTGGGCATGATCATCCTTATCAACATCCTCCTACTCCTCCTTCACCTCACCCAAATCATGAGGAGGCAACACATATTCCTCCTCGTCCTCTTTCACCTCACCTAGATTAGCATGTCAGACCTATTCCTCATCATCCTATTTCACCTCACCTGGATGAGAAGGTAGGACCTATTAATCATCCATCATCTTCCACTACAGACCAATCCTCCACTATTGTTATAGATATGTAGATTATCCCACTGGATGGACCAGTTATATTATAGTAGTTATTTGACTTGTCCATCACACACACACACACACACACACACACACACACACACACACACACACACACACACATATATGGTGTTTTTTTTTTCTATTGATCATGTTGATGATGTACTTAATTTATATGTTGATGTTGATGTGTATATTGTTAGGTCATTTTAGATATCTTTGTTAAATGTGATTTATAGATGTGTATGTTATAATATTGTTCATTAGATGTGCATTTTTCTTATTGATCGTGATGATATACTTAATTAATTTATATGTTGATGTTGATGTGTACATTTTTAGTTCATGTTAGATATGTTTAATGTTAAATGTGCTTGATATATGTGTATGTTAAATGATGCTTGATAGATGTGTGTGATGATGATGTTAGAAAATTCTTGTCTTTTGTTAGATGTGATCACAATGATGATGCCCTGTTAAATTATTAGATATGTGTGCTAGCTAATTAATGATGTTTATATGTGCTAGAGGTATGTATAATTAGATGATGTTAGCTAGCGAATATAAATGTGTATTTTAGATGTTGTTTATGTTTTTTATAAGATGGTTATCATCATCTTTATTTTTATAAATTACAATGTTCAATATGGTTGAAACTATAATTATAAAATTAAAACTATAATTGCATAGATAGTTCATTATACATATTCATTCTAACTATTTTTTTTTTTTCAAAAAACAAATTATATATGAATAAATATTATTTTCCATTGTACTAATTATTCTTTTTGAATAGACTCTTCTACACTAAAAAAACGTTATTATAAAAATTTATGATCTCCAATGATAAGCATTCTATTGGCTTTAAAATTTTATGGATGCAAATATTCCTATTGTTATTTTTGTCATTATTTCGTAAGTTGATTGTTATCAAATTTTAAATTACTTCATTAATTGTGGTTTTACTCAACATTGGGGGCATAATTTTATAAATATTTTCAAAATAAATGATAAAAGTATGTAAACTAACAAACACTATTGTAGTTAAAAACCAAGTTATCACAAAATCATGTTATAAATTTAATTTTTTAATTATAAACCACATTTTTTTGTTAATCTTACTTTTAAATCTACAAAATAAATGAGTATAAACTCAGTTTTTGAATCATCATGTTAAGATATCCTAAAAAATGTTGTACTATTAAACATACATATCAACCATATCATTACATCTAATTATATCAACATAAAAAGTAGAATTTCATATCCCATTAAAATTTCAACTGGACATTTAACATTTCTTAGGATTTGACAATTGGAAATACTTAAAGAAGATGAAACATTTTTAAATATATGCAACAACATATAAATATGTTCAAATGACAATTGTTCCGTGCAATCAAAAATAATTTGAAAGAAAAACACATTACACATCAAACTGACGGTCAACCAACTAAAATTGTTCAAATATTTGTTATAATTAACTTAACATTTCCTTTTTCATAAGATGAATAAAAAACAATATTGTTATAGAAATATTTGCCTCACCCTATGCAATCTTGCACATAGGGACTTATTCAATTTCCCTATGCAGACTTATCTTCCCTGTTGATAAAATCCAAAGACAAAAATGAATAATTTTCCACATGTACGCATCTTGCACACTATACAACATGCGTATACGCAGACTGCTCCACTGCAACCCACATACATCGGGATTTGTGCCAGAAGATGAAAATTAAATGTCAGGTTTCCATGTCACGACAGGAGATCTTTGATCCTTGGCCTTCCATATAATGTAAATGATGCAGGAGCATCGCAAGCCAGCAAAGCGGAGGACACATGGATATGCACCAACACGCGTTTTGAGAACATTTTGAATTTGAAAAGATGAAACATTAATGTAATATCTGGAAAAGATAATTTGCTTTTATGGTTTGGAAATCGTGACGCTGATTTTGAGTGGTTGATCTCATCTGCTGGTTGTAAACATTTAGTGTAATAAATGTAGAGTATATGTAGGCTTTAATTTGATTTTATAGCTTAGAGTTGTAGAAGGGAAAACTCTAGAAATCTCCCTCATATGTATTGTAATGTATCATTATTCTCAATAGAAGAATAGAGCTGTAGAGAAAGAGAATAGGAGAGCAGAGGAGAACAAAGACTGTAGAAGTTGTATAAGAAGATAGATGATGCTATAGAACCCATGTACATGAACAATTGAGTTAATCTAAGAATGCTTTGACTCAATTTTATGGTGTTGTGATGAATATTGTTTACATCTATTGAATGGTATGTTTACAGTTTTCTTATACGATTTGTTGTGAATTTGTTTCAATGCTTGTGTGTATGATTTCATGTTGAATGTATGAAATATGTAAGAGGGACAGTATGAGTTTCAATTGTTTCTCGGCTTGATAATTCCTGCAAGGAGTGCGCTGACAAGATTTTGAGTTTATCTCAAAAAATCTCAGGAGGGATACCATTGTTCTCATACCAACAGAAGTGTAAGTGTATCACAGAGCCGTGCAAGGTATGTATAGGAAGTTTAAAGTCTTATAATTTTCCAACCAAGTGAGTGATTGAAGAGATGCAGTTGCAAGGAGCGTACGAAATTGGAGATTTCAGATAATCAGAGATTATCATGGAAGTCGCAGGGAGTGCGTACAAGAATCCCTTAAAATCTTGAGTTTGCAGCAAGGTTCAAGCTCAGGAAGGATAGAGTATTGGAAATCTGAAAGGAAGGATGAGGATCGAAGGCACCTCATGAAAACCAAGATTAGAAGGAAGAACGCCAAGTTATTTGGCTAAGAGTATTTGAGAACTTGAATGAACGGTTGAGTTTCTCAGAGGGAGGAGTGCCGATTTTCCATGGATCGTTGGATCCAATGGATAAGTGGAGAGGTTAAGACTGAGTGTATTTCAACACTCACAAGCTTAGGAGAGGTGGAAAACATTATATCTGAATCAATGAGAGCTGTTGGTTTGGGTGCTTTGAATTTTGACAATTCGGAAGTTGGAAGTGTGGAGAAAGTCATTTTTAGGAATCCCTGATACACGAAGTCCCGACACAATCTAGATCATCAGATCATGGAAGGCTCAGGACTGTTGATCTGTGGAAAATAATTTGCGATTTTGGACTTCGGGGTAAAGGACAAGAGTCGTATCGCAAACTCACGAGTCACGAAATCCTGACTTGCTCGGAGGTGGACCCCAGGACATGACTGAGGTCAGATGGTTGAGGCATAAGGGAGGAGTTAAGGATCTGCTATCCCATTTCGCAGTTTCAGGAGTCGAAGGAGTCAGAGGGACTCACAATAGAAAATCCTAAAGTCGTGAAACCTGAATCACCTTTTCGGGTGAAGGTTGTGGTCACGCTGGTTGGTCACGTGGAGTGGAGGTTCATGCCTAGTGATTGTTTGTACAGGCGTAAATTCTAAGAAGGACCTATGGATTCATATTCATTGAAGGTTCCAGAGGGAACTAAAGAGCCATTTCAGGTTAAGAAGAACCTTTTGAGGTAGGGGTGTTGCACCAGGTGGTATCAGATCTGGGTTAAAAACTCTTTTTTTCTGTAGAGGGAAGACAAAGGACAGTTGTAATTTGAATTATACGTAGAACATATTGAAATAATGCTACCAAGTATATGTCAAGAGAGACCCATGCCCAATCCAGTCGTGGAAAGGGAAATGAGAGAACTTTATGCTCGATAGGATGCTATGGAGACAAAACATATGAGAACAACTGATACTAGAGATATCAGTGAGGCTAAAAGAGAAAACGAAGATGGAGCTGAAGAAGAAGTTGTAGATGAAGATGCTACTTAGGAATGTCTATTCAAATCTGTTGCAAGAATATGGGCCAGATCAAAAATGGACATCCCAATGTATGAAGGCAACTTAGATGTTGAGGAGCTTCTAGATTGGTTTAGAGCTCTGGATAAATATTTTGATTATGAAGATATCGAAGAAGATAAGAAAGTAAAACATGTTGTCACTAAACTTAAGGGGCATGCAACATTGTGGTGGGATGAACTGCAAGATGATAGGCGTTGCAAAGGAAAACAACGAATTTAGAGCTAGGATAGGATGGTAGCAAAGATGAAAGCCAAGTTTATACCCAGAGATTACCAAATTAATCTGTTTCGAGACAAAAAGGGATGACAATGAAGGGATACACTAAGGATTTTTACAGACTCAACATCAGGACAAGTCTTCATGAGAGTGATGATGAAATTTTTTCCATATACATGAATGGCTTGAGATATGAAATTCAAGATGAGATGAGCATGGTGACAATCATGAATGTAGAAGATTCTTATCAAATTGTTTCAAAGGCATAAGTAAAATTGGCCCGAAAGTAAGGTCAAAGAGGTAGAGGTAGAAGTTAGAGCAGAGGTAAAGAAACTGCCCAAGACAGAGTACAGAAGCCCAAGGATGAAGAAGAGAAACCTCATAACCACCTTGAAAGGGGAGGAAGCTCACAAGGAGGAAAATATGCCAATAGTAACACTTTTCCTCGAACAAGAGGAAGAGGAAGAGGCAGAGGTGGTGAAATAAAGTGTTTTGTCTATGGAAAGATAGGACACAAATATTTTGAATTCCCTGATAGAAAAAGAGATGGAGGAGGCGAAGCTCACATTTCAGAAGTGAAAAGGTGAAATGTTGAGGCAGAATATGCAGAAGGAAGAAGATCCTTAATGATGAGGCAAATTCTCTTGAATCCAGAGAAGGAGATAGAGAATCCAGTTCAAAGGAATAGTTTATTCAGAATTTATTACAAGACCAAGGATAGGGTATGCAAGGTAATTGTGGACAGTGGAAGTATAGATAATCTAGTATCCAAAGAAATGGTGGAGAAGATGGAATTGGAGACAATTGCACATCTGAACCCATACAAGGTTTCGTGGTTGCAAAAAGGACATTAGGTAGCAGTCACTAAACAATGTTTAGTTGAATTTAAGATTGGGGGATATAGAGATGAGATCTTATGTGATGTTATTCCCATGTATTTTTGTCATCTTTTGGAGGGGAGGCCGTGGAAATATGACAGGAATGTTATTCATGACGGAAGAAAGAATACATACACCTTGGAGAAGAATCGTAGGACGCATATGTTGCTTCCAATTGAAGACAAGAAGGTGAAAGAAGAAACAAGAAATACTATAATTCTCATGAGTGGGAAGGAACTTCTGAATGCAGTTAAGAAAGATGAAGAAATGCAGTTTGTTGTGGTGAGAAAAACTATAGTCATTTTGACCAGTACTTCGATGGATGATCTACGAGAGGAAATTCAAGAAATGCTTGAGAATTTCACTGATATAGTGGTGGATGATTTACCTTGTTCATTGTCGCCCATTAGAAGTATAAGCCATCACATTTACCTTATACCAGGAGCGATTTTACCAAACAAAGCAACATACATATTGTCGCCCCAGGAGAATGAAGAGGTCAAGAATAAAGTCCAAGATTTGATGGACAAGGGCTTGATTAGGGAAAGCTTGAGTCCATGCGTTGTACCAACAATGTTAAGTCCAAATAAAGATGGTGGATGTAGAATGTGTACAGACTGAAGGTATATAAACAAAAACACCATCAAGTATAGATTTCCTTACCAAGGATGGATGACTTGATGGATTACTTGAGTGGAGCAAAAAAATTTTCAAAAATTGTTTTGAAAAGCGGATATCATCAGAGTAGAATGAGGGAAGGTGATGAATGGAAGACAACATTCAAGACGAACGAAGGACTGTATGAATGTCTTGTCATGTCGTTTGGTTTGAAAAATGCACCAAGTACTTTTATGAGATTAATGAACGAAGTCTTGAAGGATTTCATTGGAAAATTTGTAATTGTTTACCTCGATGATATACTGGTCTTCAGTAAGACTAAGGAAGAACATTTGAGACACCTAACTCTAGTGATGAGGAGGTTGCAGCAAGAGAAATTGTTGATAAATTTGAATAAGTCATCTTTCATGAAGAAATAGCTTTTTTATTTAGGTTTTGTGATCTCTTCAAATGAGTTGAAGATGGATCCTGAGAAGGTAAAAGAAATCAAAGAATGGTTGTCCCCAAGGAATATCTTTGAAGTCAGAAGCTTCCATGGATTAGCCAGTTTTTACAAGAAGTTCATCATAAATTTTAGTGTAATTTCTGCATCAATGATGGACATAGTCAAGAAAAGACATAAATCTTTTCATTGGACAAAAGAAGCAGAGAAAAGTTTCAAGTTGTTAAAGGAGAAAATAACTGGACAACCAGCTCTAGTTTTTCCAGATTTCAATAAAACATTTCAATTCAGATGTGACACAAGTGGATTTGTGATTGGAGCAGTCTTAAGTCAAGACAATAGACCATTTGCATACTTCAGTGAGAGGCTGAATGATGCAAAGAGGAATTATTTCACGTATGATAAAGAGTTCTATGCAGTCACACAATCGTTGAAGAAATGGAGGCACTAACTGATTCGAAAAGAGTTCATTTTGTATAGCGACAACCATGCATTACTGTTTATAACCAGATAAGAGAAACTGAACCAGAAACATGCAAAATGGGATGAATTTATGCAGAACTTTACTTTTGTTATAAAGCACATTTATGGAAATGCTAACAAGGTTGTCGATGCATTGAGCAGAAAATGTTTGATTCTGTAGGAGTTTCGTGTGAAGACCTTAGGTTTTGATAGCCTTAAGGAAATGTACAAAGATGATTCATATTTTAAGGAAGCTTATGAAGAATGTGAGAATCCTGTTCTGAGAGACATAAGCCAATGGATTGAATATTTAATACAGGATGGATTACTATTCAAATGAAATCAGTTGTAAGCATGGATTTTGTGTTAGGACTGCCGAGGAAATAGAGGCGTTGTGATTCCATATTCGTGGTAGTCGGAAAATTCTAAAAATTGGCACATTTTATTCCATGTCAGAAAACTAGTGATGCAACACACATTGCAAACCTATTTTTCAAAGAAATTGTTCGACTTCATGGTTTACCCAAGAGTATTATTTTACACAGAGACACCAAATTTGTTGGTCATTTCTGGAGGACACCATGGAAAAATCTGGGGATGAACTTATCTTTTATCTCAACATATCACCCTTAGACGAATGGATAGACTGAGATAGTAAATTGAAGTTTGGTATATTTATTGAGGAGTTTAGTATCTGAACATCATAGTTAGTGGGATCCAATCCTACCGCAAGAAGAATTTGCATATAATGACTCACTTAACTGGAGCACATGACATAGCCCATTCCAGATAATGTATGGAATACATCCAAGGGGAGTATTTTAGTTGAGATACTTAGAGAAGAATGAGTTCAAAAGTGATGGAGCAGAAGATTTTGCAGCAGAGATGTAAGAGCTCCACAGTAAGATAAAAGAGCAGTTGTAGAGTTCCAACCCGGAATACAAGCATAGAGCAGATCATCACAAAAGAGATATTCCATTAGAAGTGGGAGATTTAGTTTTATCACACCTAATAAAGGAATAATTCCGAAGGGGAACGTATAACAAGATTAATATGAAAAAGATAGGGTCGTGTAAAATTTTGAGAAAAATTGAGGCAAATTCTTATGAGATAGAATTGTTAGATGATGTGGGCATATCCCCCATATTCAACATATCATATATGTATCCTTATAGAGTAGATGAAGTGAGAGGAGTAGAGATTCAACAAGAAGTTTAGTGGGTCAAACAACTACCTGTAGCTGAAAATCCGCAGATGGAAAAGATCATTGATCAGAGAGTTAGCAAGAAGACTTGGAGAAATACATATTTTGAATACTTGGTGAAGTGGAAGGGACACTTGATTGAATATGAAAGTTGGGAAGGAGAACCTAAGATATAGAAACATGGAAAGATGGTGCAAGAAATCATGGACAGGATCCCGGGATCGAAACCTAGCTCTTTTGGCGCAACACCCCTACATCAATAAGTTCTGTTTCACCTCCCGGTCTTTGGATATTTCTATTTCCCTAAGCCTAAATGGCTCTTTAGTTCCCTCTAGAACCTTAAATTCATATGAATCCACATGTCCTTCTTAGAAGTTATGTCTGTGTGAACAAGCACTAGGTGTGAACCTCCACTCCACATGACCAACCAGCGTGACCACAACCTTCACCCGAAAAGGTGATTCGGGTTTCACGACTTCACAATTTTCTATTGTGAGTCTATCTGACTCCTTCGACTCCTGAAACCCCACAATATTTATTTGGACTTAACATTGTTGGTACAACGCATGGACTCAATATTTCCCTAATCAACCCCTTGTCCATCAAATCTTGGACTTGCTTCTTGACCTCTTGATTCTCCTGCGGCTTCAATATGTACGCTGCTTTGTTTGGTAAAATTGCTCCTGTTATAAGTTCAATGTGATGGCTTATACTTTTGATGGGCGGAAACGAACAAGTTAAATCGCCCACCAGTATATCAGTGAAATTCTCAAGCATTTCCTGAATTTTGCTCTGGTAGATCATCCATCGAAGTACTGGTCAAAATGAATCTAGGTTTTCTCACCACAACAAATTGCATTTCTTTATCTTTATTAACTTCATTCAGAAGTTCCTTCCCACTCATGAGAAGTATAGTATTTCTTGTTTCTTCTTTCATCTTCTTGTCTTCAATTGGCAACAACATATGCGTCCTACCATTTTTCTCCAAGGTGTATGTATTCTTTCTTTAGTCATGAATAACATTCCTGTCATATTTCCATGGCCTCCCCAACAAAAAATGATAGACATCCATGGGAATAACATCACATAATATCTCATCTCTATATCACCCTATCTTAAATTCAACTAAACATTGTTTAGTGACTGTTACATGATGTCCTTTTTGCAACCATGAAACCTTGTATGGGCTCAAATGTGAAACTGTCTCCAATTCCATCTTCTCCACCATTTCTGTGGATACTAGATTATTTGTACTTCCACTGTCCACAATTACCTTGCATACCCTATCCTTAGTCTTTCAAGTAGTTCTGAATAAACTATTCCTTTGGACTAGATTCTCTATCTCCTTCTCTGGATTCAAGATAATTTTCCTCATCATTAAGGATCTTCCGCCTTCTGCATCTTTTGCCTCAACATTTTTCCTTTGCGCTTCTAAAATGTGAGCTTCGCCTCCTAATCCATATCTTTTTCTATCGGGGCATTCAAAATATTTGTGTCCTATATTTCCACAGAAAAAACACTTTATTTCACCACCTTTGCCTCTTCCTCTTCCTCTTGTTTGAGGAAAAGTGTTGCTATCGACATATTTTCCTCCTTGTGAGCTTCCTCCCTTTTCTGGGTGGTTATGAGGTTTCTTTTCTTCATACTTGGGATTATGTACTCTGTCCTGGGCCAATTTTACTTCTTCCTTTGAATCAATTTGATAAGAATGTTCTACATTCCTGATTGTCACCATGCTCATCTCATATTGAATTTCATATCTCAAGCCATTCATGTATCTATAGAATTTTTTATCATCACTCTCATGACGACTTGTCCTGATGTTGAGTCTGTAAAAATCCTTAGTGTATTCCTTCACTACCATCCCTTTCTGTCTCAAATTTTGCATTCTTCGAAACAGATTAATTTGGTAATCTCTGGGTATAAACTTGGCTTTCATCCTTGCTACCATCCTATCCCATCTCTTGATTTGTTGTTTTCCTTTGCAACACCTGTCAGCCTGTAGTTCATCCCACCACAGTGTTGCACGCCCCTCCAGTCTAGTGACAACATGTTTTAATTTCTTATCTTCTTTGATATCTTCATAATCGAAATATTTATCTAGAGCTATAAACTAATATAACAACTCCTCGACATTTAATTTTCCTTCATACATCGGGATGCCCATTTTTTATCTGGCCTCTATTCTTGAAATATCTTTGAATAGACATTCCTCTGCAACATCTTTGGCTACAACTTCTTCTTCGGATCCATCTTCATTTTTGCTTTCAGCCTCACTGATATCTCTAGTATCATTTGTTCGCCTCTGTGTTGTCTCCATAACATCTAATCAAGCACGAAGTTCTCTCATTTCCCTTTCCATGGATGGATCGGGCATGGGTCTCTCTTGATGTCTCCTTGGAGGAATTATTTCAATCTGTTCTACGGAGGTTTCAAATTACAACTGTCCTCTGTCTTCCCTCTATAGAAAACAAGAGTTTTTAACATGGCTCTGATACCACCTGGTGCAGCACCCCTACCTCAACAGGTTTTTCTTGAGCTCCTAGTCTTTTGATCTTTCTATTTCCCTAAGATGAAATGGATCTTTAGTTCCCTCTAGAAACTTCAATGCATATGAATTGACAAGTCCTTCTTAGAAGTTATGCTTGCACGAACAAGCACTAGGCATGAACCTCCACTCCACATGACCAACCGACATGACCACAACCTTCACCCGAAAAGGTGATTTGGGTTTCGTGACTTCACAATTTTCTATTGTGAGTCCCTCTGACTCCTTCGACTCCTGAAACCCTGAAATGTGCTAATGGATCTTTAACTCCTCCCTTATGCCTCAACCATGTGACCTCAGTCACATTATGAGGTTCACCTCCGAGCCCGTCGGGATTTCGTGACTCGTGAGTTCATGATGTGACTCTTTTCCTTTCTCCCGAAGTCCGAACCGGCGACTTATTTTCCACATATCAACGGTCCTAAGCCTTCCACAATCTGATTATTCAGATTGCATCGGGACTTTGCGTATCGAGGATTCTCAAAAACAACTTTGTCCACACTTCTGACTTCCGAATTGCCTAAATTCAAAGCGCCCAAACCAACACCTCTCGTTGATTCAGATCTAATGACTGTTACCTCTCCTGAGCTTGTGAGTGTTGAAATATAGTCAGTATTAACCTCTCCATTGATCCATTGTATCCAATGGTCCACGAAAAATCAACACTCCTCCCTCTGAGAAACTCAACCGTCCATTGAAGTTCTCAAAGACTCATGGCCAAATAACTTGGTGTTCTTCCTTTTGAGCTTGGTTTCCATGAGGTGCCTTCAATAATCATCCTTCCTTTGATATTTCCAAGACTCTATCCTTCCCTAACTTGAACCTTGCTGCAAACTCAATATTTTAATGGATTCTTGTACACACTCGTGACTTCCATGATAATCTCTAATTATCTGAAATCTCCAATTTCATGCACTCCTTGTGACAACATATCTTCAACCACTCACTTGGTTGAAAATTTTTAAGACTTCAACCTACCTATACACACCTTCCACGACTCTGTGCTACACTTACACTTCTGTTGATATGAGAACAACAGTATCCCTCCTAAGATTTTCTTACATAAACTCAGAATCTTGTCAACGCACTCCTTGCGGACCTTCACTACACTCCTTGCAGGAATTCTCAGGCCGAGAAATAATTGAAACTAATACTCTCCATCTTACAAACTTCATACATTCAACATGAAATCATACACACAAGCATTGAAACAAATGCACAACAAAGAATATAAGCAAACTGTAAACATACCATTCAATAGATGTAAACAATATTCATCACAACACCATGAAATTCATTCAAAGCATTCTTAGATTAACTCAATTGTTCCTGTACATGGGTTCTATAGCATCATCTATATGCTTATATAAATTATATAGTATCTTTTCTCCTCTTCTATTTCTCTACAACTATATTCTTCTATTGAGAATAATGATACATTACAATACATACGAGGGAGATTTCAAGAGTTTTCCTTCCTACAACTCTAACTTATCAAATCAAATTAAAACCTACATCTACTCTACATTTGTTACACTAAATGCTTACAACCGGTAGATGAGAGAAACCGCTCAAGATCTACGTTAAAATCTCCAAACCATAAAATAAAATATATCTTTTCCAGATATTACATTAATGTTTCATATTTTTAAATTCAAAACATTCTCAAAATTTGTGCTCATGCATATCTAGTTGTCCTCCGCTTTGCTGGCTTGCGATGCTTCTGCATTAGGAAACATTCTGACTCAGCCCTTCAATTCCATTTTGAAGGCTATAAATATGCCAATTCCGAGCTATGGAAAGAGGAGAAAGAATTCAACTTTGAGAGCAAAGTTACTTTGGAGAAATTATTACTTCATATTGAAGCTGAATCCCTTTGTCCTTTAAGTCTAAATACAATGTTCATCCCCCAAGCTCTTCCCTTATCGATTGAGAACCTCATTGTTTCTCTCTTATGAGATTTCCTTTGGTGGAGGATTGAAGTGGTGGAGGCCCAACTGGAATGAACTTAGTTTCTCGATTCTGAACTGTGCCGACACAGAAGTCTGTAATATTTTCACTTTTGTTGATCATTTATTAATAGAAATATTCATTTCCCATCCAATTGATATCTTGTAAATATATGAGTTATTATCCATGGGCGTATTTGTTATGTTTATTAATGGATTATACTATATAATGTGCTAACCTTTTATATTATCACCATATGCTTTCTTTTCTTGTTTGTTGAGAACTCATTGCAGGTATATAACTTTGAGTTCAAGTGCTCAACGGTGGACTTCATCGAACATATGGACGAGGTAGGCCTCTTTATTATCTCGCTAGCGTATTGGTTTATATAGCATATGTTTGGGATAGAGTTTATTTCTGTAGTCATTTTCATTTGTTGTGGTTTACCCTAGCCATAGATATATTTTCCTCGTAACATAACTGGCGACTATACTGGGGATTTACTCTTCTTTCTTAGGGTTTGGAGTACTTTTCTCCTTAGATTGCTCTTGTTTCTATTGTGGTTCTTGTCGTACCATTGCTTGAGAGTTCTGGTTCACTATGGGTCTAAGTTTCCAGCCTTTTCTCCCTTTCTTGGCCTTGTTTTGAATCATATACCCGCCTTTTTCCTTGAAATTCGTGTACATACGTTGGTTGTCTCACTGCAAGATGCGTATATACACTCTATTTTCCTGAACAATCACGTACATAAATTTTTCGTGCTTGTTTTCTTGGTCTGGTGGTTGCTGGGTGGGATCTGATGTTTGCTGAGTCTTCTTAGGTCTCTATAGTGCCTGTTGAGTGCTTGTGGGATGACATGAAACCCTCTTTTGGTTGAATTTCTGGGCGAAGTCTTTCTCACCATATTTTCATTTTTTATTGTCCTTGTACATTGGGTTGGGTGTTTTGTTGCTTGGTATCTTGCTTGAATTATCTTTTTTTAGTAGGGTTATATATCAAGTTGCTTTTCAGTCCATGCATTTTCAGTTTTGTTATATTGAAAATACAAAAAAATAGGCATTTTGCATTGCTTGGCATTTTTGTCTTTTGGAGTCTTTTTCATTGGCTTAGTGCATATAGTGAAATATTTCATTTTACTTCAGAATTGCAGAGTTGAATTTGAAAATTGCATTGGTTTTTAGAAGCATATCATTCATTGAAAGTTAAAGTTAGGACTTTGCATTATTTTCATATTTACTTTTCTTGCAGAGTCATGACATCATGAGTTTCACTACCATACCTTTTTGAGTAATCACGACCATTAAAATTAACGCTATAATTTAAAATTGATTAGTCACGATTTTATTTTCTAGGGTGCACAAATGCTTAGGATTTAGTGCCTTGGAATAGGATTTTGTGAGTAAACTTCTCCAAGGAAATTAAATCAACATATGTGTCTGAGTCAAGGAGTGGAGAAATCCATTGTATAATTGGTAATATCAGGAGGCTCTGCTCACACTAGAGTTAGTCATGAGGTCACGCAAAGTTGGTTGAAGGGATATCCTCCTGATACCTTCCTAGCATCAGAGATATTTATGGGGATCTATTCGTATCTGGGGATCTTTCTAGTGCCTTTACCTCCATGAGAGGCGGTACTTTCAAGGTTTCAGTCTTTGCTACCCTTCCCATACGATGGACCTGACTTATGACTTCTCACCTATGCATCGATTATACAATGGTTTATTAGTTTCTTGAATTAGGTGTCTCATAGGTTACTTACAGGGGTTATTCTACACATACCCTAGTTCAGATAAGGGTCAGGCAACACACAACCTTTATGGAGGATTACCTCTCCCGGGGGATCTAACCGACTTGTTGTTAAGCCCACAAGGGCCCTTATAACTAATTGTTTTACCTCTATCTTTAGCAGGGAGTCTCAGGACCCTCTGGGGCAAGACATACCTTCTTTAGGGAGGGAGGCCACTCAACAAATTTACCCCATTTGTGTACTTATTGGTCGTTTGAATTTTTGGTGTACTCTTTGATTACTAGTTGCCCTTAGGAGTTTTTTAATGAGTTTTCATTATCATGGATAGTGGAGTCCCTTGGGATCCCTCATTTAATGATACATCCCCCATGACATTCACTCATTTCATGGGGATGAATCCATCCTCTTTTCATAATGGTATGCAAAATTATGACTCTCAATCCATGCCTTGGGTATATAATCATTTTTCTCATGGTATTCCAGACATGTCTTCATAATTTCCATCCTCTGTCTCACCTCCTTATGCAAATCCAAGTTTTGGGTCAGGGGGCATGATGCCTCCTTATTATCCCTCTCTATTTGGTGGGTGTCATATCCCTCAAACAACTCTTACGGTAGGAGGTTGGAATCTTCCTTCCTACGAATCCACTTTGTAAGAAGCAAGTTCCCAAATAAGCAATCATTCTACTTATTACACTCCGTCCACTTATCTTTCTCTCGCTATGTCAGTTCCTATGAACACTTTTCCCATGGAGGACCTCCGTCTGTCCTCGGGTGTTTCATCCAGGTTAATTTATATTTATTGTATGGGAAACCCCCTTCATGAATTTGTTTCATATGGGGGAAACATATATCCTCACATGAGTAACCCTTGTCATGTCACTTTCTCTTCACATGCGGCTTCCTTAGTGTCGATGCCCTTACAACCCTTTATGAGTCAGTATGGAGGAGGATACTATCTTGCTAGACAGGGTGTAAACAAGGATCCTTCCTGGCTTGTAATTTCTCAAAACCAATCTTTCCTTAGACCTTAGTCTCAAATTCCACAACCCATCGCCACCATGAGTCCATTCACTGTAGGTCATACTAGAATTTTATCACTAACCTCTTCTAGTCATGTTGGATATCGATCGACGACCTCTGCAAGTCATGTTGAAGACCAAAAACCATCCACTGCAATTCATGCTAGGGGAACAAGTCTCGTCACCCCTAGTCACACTGCACATACATCACCAACCTCTGCTAGTCATGTTAGATATTTGTCACTAACCACTGCAATTCATGCTGGGGGCATTCATACGATTAACAAGCCTAGACGTGTCATATGTAAGGCCATATTCCTTTACAGGACTTGCGAAGGAAGTCACCTTACTCATTTGTGTCATGCTGTTGTCGGGATACCAGAAGCATGGTTCTCACTTGAGGACCCTTCAGTTTCTGATTCATCTATGGTTTCCCCACACTTCATTCCTTCTTTGGTTGATACAAAAGTCATGTCTTTGCAATCTTCATTTGACACCCCTCTTCCTTTAGGGGTTGATACATCCGTTGAACTTGTTGTCTTCCATCCCGTTCAACCAATGGTCGTGTTTCAATTGACACCTCTCCTATGTTCGGGTGTGATGCCTCTCTTGACCTGGTTGTCTCACGCCTGTTCAAATAGTGGTCATGTCGATGCAATCTTTGACCAACATCGCTCCTATTTTGTGGGGTGATGAATCTCTTGACCTTGTTTTCTCACATCCTATTCAATAAATGGTTGAAGAAGTGGTCGTGACGATGCAATCTTCGGTCGACCCCACTCTTCTCTTGGAGAGTGACAAGTCTAAGGGAGTGGTCATGCCGATGCAATTTTCAGTTGATCCCTCTCTTCTGGTTCTAGTTCTATACCTTATGTGCCATGTCCTTATCATTTCTAGTTCTGTACCTTCTTCACTAGTGAGCATTCCACTCTCTTCAAGTATGCTCCCTCCACGTCCTAGGGTGGTTTTCTTTGATTGGAATGATCTTGTAGAGCCTCGACTTCCTTCTTATACACCCTTCCAGATAAGGGGAATTCTTTGATATATTGTAGATAAGGTAACCTCTGTAAGTATTTTATCCTCCTCGACTTGGAAATATTTGGGTTTTCCCAAGCTTGTGTCAGATCTTCATAAGTTGTTGACCTTTCACAGAAGTCCTGCATAGAAGCCTTGGCCTCCCCCATTACATGTTTCTTAGAACAACATCTATGAGTTTGATTTAAGCTCTTTTTTGACTCATCTAAAAAAAAAAAAGATTGTCGAGTGAATTTTCCCCTTTTACACTCATTAAATTGGACTTGAAAGGTCGCGAGTCTTAGTTAAGCTATTTTTTGACTCATTCAAAAAGAAAAAATGTTGCCGAGTGATTTGTCCCTTTTACACCTGTTAAGTTGGACTTGAAAGATCATGAGTCTTAGTTAAGATCTTTTCCGACTCGTTATCAAAAAGAGAAAAGATTGCTAAGTGAACTTGTCTCTTTCACACTCATAAATTGGATTTGAAAAGATGTCTATTTGGCACAAGTTTATCCCTTTTTCACACCAAGTAGACTAAAATACATAAAAAAGGAGTTTTTTGGCGTTAAGTTGTGATTGCATCTCATGCCCTTGCTTGCAGTATTGAGCCTATAGTCGGTTCTCACTTTGCATTATACACCGTTTGCCTCAACAGTTTTTCATCCTCAACCAAGCAGAACATTGTTTATATCCTTTGCAATTTGACACCCTATACCTAAGAGGGAACATTCCCCCGAGTGTCCATCTCTCACATGCATTTCCTTGCATTTAGCATAGGTATGTTCCACTGTTGGAACTAGTTTTTCTTACTTGCGACACTCGTTTCCTCCTCTGTATCATAGCATTCATTTGTCTATGAAAAAAAAAAAGGATGGGCAGGAAGGGAGTATTATCTTATGTTCGTAGCAGTCATGTCGCCTTTGAACAAAGAAAAAAGATATTGAGTCCATTCATCATCATAATTTTGGGATTAGCATGGCCTTAGGAATTTGAGCTTGTTACAGAATCTTCTCTACCGACTGGTTACTATTACAGTTCCTATAGATAATTTCATTGATGCCTCCTGAATCTCATGGTTTTATCATTGGTCTATGCTATAGGATTCCTCCATATGTCTCATGCTCTTGTTAAAAGTAAGTCTATCAACCTATGTCCGCACTCCTCAGAACTCTTGACTTTGCATGTCGGTCATAGCCTCAGTTTGTCTCAGAATCACATGTTACTGTAAGTCCTATCATGGACCCTAGACCTACTTTCATAATTGGTAGGTAACCTTGAAGCCAGTAGTCGACACTTCATCATTGGTTGTTGACTGGGTGGTTTCCCTTATGTTCGACGACAAGACATATATTCACACATTGGGATTCGTGTAGTGTCTTGGATGCCATTATCCTTATTGGTAGTTTCCTCTCCTTTTTCATCAATTTTCATCATTGGATACTATTCAGAGGGTCTTTTTCATGTACTTCTTGCACTTGGCACATGTGAAAGACACACAGGGTCATTGGTCCGTGTTGGTTGTGGAGCTTGATTATCTCTAGATTCAGAGGTATTTGTTTTTCAGCCGTGTTTATACCCCATGAATACTTTACACCCCAAAAGAATGTACACTCTTCCACACGGGGGAGTGCAGAGGGGGGTTACCTCATCTACAGAGTCCGGGGGAAAGAAGGGGTTCGGGGGCAAAGCCCCCAAAGGAAAAATTGCCTTGTAAATGTATACTGTAATTTCATTGTAAATCTGGACTGTTCATTATAAAGTCACAGATCTAACGGTAGAAATTATTTTAGGATTTTTTCCCTAGTAGGAAACCCTCTTTTACGAGGGAAATGTATTGCGTCTAGTTATGATAGCGAATATTGTATTCTGATAGAGGAGACTGTGAGAGAAAGAAGAGGAAGTTACAACATATTTGTTGTAGATTGTATCCCTTCATTTGCTGGATAATAATAAAGGAAGGACCTGGCAATTTCTCTGGTGGACGTATCCCACACTGGGTGAACCATGTATATTTGTGTCTCTATTATATTATGTATCTTTTGTGTTTTATTTCCGCATTTTCTTTATTTTATTGCTCCATGATCCTGTTTTTCTAACAGTTCGTGAACATGTTCTTCATCCGATTTCCACCAAATCATGAAGCTCCTTATTTGTACCTCGTGCTGACTGATGAGATATTCCTTAATTCTCTCCTTTCAGTGGGTTTATTTCCATCGACTTCAGCTCATTTATTTTGGAAATAAGACCTAGAGTCTTATGAGTACCTTGAGGCTTGTAGTCATCAGTGGCAGGCTCTCTCACCATCAACAATTGGGAATACAACAATGCCTCCTGATCGATGGATTCTTCAGGTGTTCAACACCGACTCCTCTATTCACACTTGTAAGAATGTACTTGGTGCCTTGATACATACTTTCATTATCAGTAGGCTGTCTCACATTTGTTAATGGTATACCTCAATGACTGGTAATCAAATGATGCCTCATTGTGTTCGACCTCAATTCCTTTATTCACATGATGTAGACTTGTACCCTTGGCGTATTGTGTAGAATACTTGAAGACATCACTATGTGGCCACATCTTTCCTGATTTGTTGCCTCCTTTTCATTGGACTAGTACCTATATGACTTCAATGATCATGGGAGGATTAGATTGTACTCCATGGTATACAGATATCTTCAGATTGGTTTTGAGACTGGTTCTATTGGGCGTTGTTCGTGTCTATGATAGCTATTGGCATGTAACCACATTTGTATTTGCCTATTCATGGCCACAGACACTTGTTTGGTATATTTTTCACATGGATCTTCAATGTAATTGTATTGGCATCCATGTATGCAAAGTTAGTGCAGAATGTAATGAGTAACGAGTTCGTTCAGATGGTCCCCTACCACTCCACTTTTGGTTTATTTATAATGTATTTCATCCATTGTAGATACTTCTATGATCTCACACATTAGGGGGCATTTGTTATAGAAAGATTTTCCTCACCCTATGCGATCTTGCACATAGGACCTTATTCCAATTCCCTATGCAGACTTATCTTCCCTGTTGATAAAATTCAGAGACAAAAATTAATAATTTTCCACATGTATTCATATTTCACACTATACAACATGCGTATATGCAGGATGCTCCACTACAACCCGTATACATCGAGATTTGTGCCAGAAAATGAAAATTTAATGTCGGGTTTCCATGTCATGATAGGAGATCTTTGATCCTTGGCCTTCCATATAATGAAAACGTTCTGACTCGGCCCTTCAGTTCCATTTTGAAGGCTATAAATGGGCCAGTTATGAGCTATGGAAAGAGGAGAAATAATTCAACTTTGAGAGAAAATTTACTCTGGAGAAATTATTACTTCATATTGAGTCTGCATCCCTTTGTCCTTTAAGTCTGAACACAGTGTTCAGCCCCCAAGATCTTCCCTTATTGATTGAGAACCTCATTGTTTCTCTCTTATGAGATTTCCTTTGGTGGAGGATTGAAGTGGTAGAGGCCCAGCTAGAAGGAACTTAGTTTCTCGGTTCTAAACCGTGCCGACATAGAAGTCTGTAATATTTTCACTTCTGCTGATCATTTATTAATAGAAATACTCTTTTCCCGTCCAATTGATATCTTGAAAATATATGAGTTATTATACATGGGCGTATTTGTTATGTTTATTAATGGATTATGCTATCTAATGTGCTAACCTTTTATATTATCACCATATACTTTTTTTTCTTGTTTGTTGAGAACTAGTTGCAGGTATATAGATTTGACTTCAAGTTCTCAACGGTGGACTTCATCGAACATCTGGATGAGGTAGGCCTATTTCTTATCTCACTTGCATATTGGTTTATATAGCATATGTTTGGGATAGAGTTGATTTATGCAGTGATTTCCATTTGTTGTGGTTTACCCTAGCCATAGAGAGATTTTCCTCGTAACAAATATAATTAGTGAAATAAAGAATATAACAAAAATATACAACAACAATATTAAAGATGAAATAAAACATGTACATATCACTCTATGTTGTCATCACCGTCATTATCTTCCTCGGTTGGCGTGATAACACTATTGTTCTCAAAGATATTTTTTGATCTAGGGTCGTGTCTTAATACAAACCTCCAATCCATATCCAACACATCTGGGTAAAAAAAACACTTGGTTGTATTGTTTTGGGAAAACATAAGGCTCCTTAGCTTCATTCCACATATTTTTAGAGTTGATACATATCATCTCACTATCACGATCTTACTTTACATTATTCCGATCAAAGGTGTCCCACCACTTTCACCTAAAAATAACACATTGGAAAGAAGAGAAGTCCACTCGAATGATCTCTTGTATCTTTCCAACATAACCTAACTTCCCTTGTATGGTTTTTTGATCATGGTGGCTAGCATGACTAGATTGGTTGAACTCAACTTCCACTCCACAGTCTTGTGTCATGTGTCCATCATCGACATCCTTTGTGATAAATGATGTCCATATTCCCACATATATGGGAACAAATTCACCTATAAAAAAGTGAACAAATCACAATGTCAATATGTGTCTAATAACCCGACCATTAAAATATAAAATAATATAGATGTACTTACAATTCAAATGTGCATTACAAAGTTAAAAATTATGTACACAAAAATATTATTACTGAGTTGCTGCAACCAATGCCTATGTTTAGTGCATCCTCTTCTTCATGTGAGTAACGACTAGATGCACCATATTTCTCTCTGACTTGGTCAAAAAACGAAATGTTGGGGTATATCATTGGAATATTTTCTTTTAAATGATCAGGATAAGGCATGCTTCTACCATTCAACCATCTAAATTCTTTCCTTTCACTTTCCCATTTCCTCCTCTTTTGTTCGTACAATGCGACCCATGTCTATGTTGCCTCTGAATTGTAAAGAATGAATTTATTTATGGAATCAATTTTTGAATTCATTGATGTAGTCATGAAATTAAACCAACGTATAGTACATATGAGATCATGAAAATATACATTATGAAGTTAAGTGTGAATAGTTACTGTGTATAAATTTCACAAACAATTTATATAAGTCACTTACTATTTATCAAGTGCCTTTTCCCATTTTTTTGGAGAGGCTCCCCTTATCTTTTGTCTTCATCCCTTTCATCGTCCCAAATCAATGCACCTGGTGTGTTTTCTATCTATTTGATATACTCACTGGCATAATAGAAAGACTCATATGATATGTACCCCTTTTCCATAGACCCCTCGGGTTTTTCCCTTTGACGAAAACATCCTTTCAATTTATTCATGTACCTCTCTAAAAAAAAATCCAACTATAGGAGAACACCCCAACTAATTCAACCTCATCTACTAGGTGAATTAGAATATGGACCTGCAAGTACATGAAACTCGACAATATTTCCTTCTCAAACATACAAAAAATCTCAGCTATCACTTGACGCCACCGTGGAATTCTATTCATATAAATATCCTTTGATGTGATCTAATGTACACATGGAGATAATTTAGATATGGCACGTCTTAGGTCATGGGGAAAGTCATGGTTCACACACCCACAAACGAGTAGAGGATAATGACACTACAAAGTAAACACATAAAAAACTAATTATGTTTTATTCCATGGCATAAAAATAAAAATTACAAATAATAAAATCATATTTTTGACATACATCATACCTTTAGAAGGTTCAAATGGTCATGTGATTTCAACCCTGACAAATGGTCTTGACGCATAGTGAAGAAACGTTGTAGGGAAGTCCCATATAAAGAAGGAACTTTCGCACCCAATATAACTTCATTTTCCAAAGAAAAATATTCTTTATTCAAAATCCATGGGACATTACCTTCTTTGAAAGACTAAGAGGGACCAACCTCTCCTCTACTTTCTTGTCTTGGCCAATGTTTCGTTTTAGTTTTTGAAGAAATAAGATATTTCCTCACAGCCAATGTGTCATTTTCATTTGATGATACGTGCCTCCATAAATAATATGAAACATTTTTAAATATATGCATGGGATCTAGTAAGTGGCCAATTGTAAGATGCTCCCAATAGGGGAGCTCATAAAAGATAGATTTCCTTTTCATCCCAATGGGAAATTTCTCAACATAGGCATCGAATAATTATGGATCATCGAACATAGGCTCCCCATTTGAATCAAACATTTATGTAATCTCCTTCTCCTTCTCTCTCTCATATGCTCTAGGCCATTTTGTTGTTGTAATTATTGTAGGCCTTTGGGGTCTCTCTAGTTTACCATTGAAAGTGGATGTTTCTCTTCTATAAGGGTGTTCTTTTGGGAGGAATACCCTCGAGCAGTAGTACACTAGATTTCGTAAGTGGTTGGACCACCTATCCTTCAGAGAAGGTCTGTAACATTCACATCCATGATATACTTTAGTTACAAGACTTGCAAAATTATTGTATACATAGCATGTTAGCATTTAAGAATAGGATATCAATCACAACGAATTAAATATGCAAATAAATATTGTTACATATATATAAAAAAAAAAAAACAAGTTAATTATCAGAGAAAACTCCTAAGCTTGGATAATCATGTGTGGTGTAAGCACATATTCCATACAACATAAAACTCCTCTCTATTACGATGGGTCTTGATACATCGTATACATGGATCCCTTCCCATAATTCCTTCAATTCATCTACCAATGGTTGTAGGTAGACATATATATTCTTCACGTGTCTTCTACCAGGGACTATGAGAGCCAACATAAAATGTTCATTCTTCACAGAAAGCCATGGGGGATATTGTTATTGATCACTACGATAGGCCAAACATAATAGTTGGTGTTTTGGAGGGCATATGGATTCATTCCATCCATTTCTATGATGATTCGTAGACTTCATACTTCAGCCTTGAATTTTTCTGGCCATGTATTCTCTATATGCTTCATGGATATTGAATCTGTTGGGATTCACATAACTCCTGACTCACTTCTGTGTGAGGCATGCCATCCCTGCAACATAGATAATTCTTTTCCACAAAATAGCCTTTGAATCCTTGGGATTATAAGCATGTGCATCAATATCTTATGAGGAGGACCATACAATTTACCATTTTTATTTGATTTATGGTATCTGTCATGCCCACATTTTAGACATATCTCTTTGTCTTCATATTCTCCTCTATATAGAATACAATCATTCAGACATGCATGATATTATATATAATCAACACCCAACATTTTCAAAAACTAATTTTCCTCTTCACAGCGACCGGGAAAAAAATTATCACTAGGAAGAACCTTATCTTTTAATATCTTGTAGTTAGTGGGAAATAGAAATGTACATGGTCATTTAAAATTTATAAAAGAAACCATTTCTAATGTTGATTGTGTGACAATATTTCTCAAAATTGATATAAGGAACTTATTGGTCAATTACCTCAATATTACCAAGAAACATGCATTTGACATGCCAAAAAGTTCTTTCACGTTGTATAGTAATGTTGTTGTCCCAAGTTGGGCAGACTTTGATTAGGCACTAGGTCCAAAGAGAGGGGTGGTGGAAGCATATTTCATACTTTCAAAAATGGTATCACTGATATGAGCATCATCCCCTAGCTCCTCATTCTGGAATGTGTCTAACAACATTGTCTCCATGGAAGTCATATCCCGTAAGTAATCATCCATACCAAACTATTTTTGATTTTCTCCATTGCCAACTTCTCAATAACTACTATTGTTGTAGTCATTCCTAATTGGTGAATCTAGACATAGTGGGAATTGAATAAATGGTTGATTCAACCATTCTTGGTACACTTCCTCTCTAAGTTGTTCTCTCATTTCATCCTTCTCTCAGGTTGACATTGTTTTGGGGTGCAACGGAAGATGGTAGGTAGTTTGTCATAATCATAACAATTCTGATTTAAAAAATATTGAACATTAGTACATCGATGATATTAGTAAGCACAATGTAATAATTGTTTTGTTCAAATTACATTATACCAAACATTTATTACCATGACTAGCCCATGATTGTGGTTGGAAGATGGAATGTCACAATTGGCAGGGTAAAGCAGTTGTCCATTTTCATTTACCAACTTCTTGCGGTATGTTTCTCCTGATAAGACCTTCCGACGTTTTTGAACTGGTACTAGAATATGTTTTTCATTTGAACTCAATTTTGAATCAGGATCCTGCAAATTTGAATACATTTTTTTTCATATTGACATGGATAAAAAAAATTCAATGAGATAATCGAAACATAAATAAAATAATTCAAACTTATTGGAGATGGAAAGGGAGAAATCCCTGATGGACTTTGAGCAATATAGAATGGGCTGGAATTTGAAGAATTGACCATTTGATCATATAATAAGGTTTCTTCCCTGCATTTCAGCAAAATTAGCAATAACATTTCCTCTACATATCTAAAATAAATTTTGAGGACCATACCACAATATGAGTTTGAATATGGTTTTGAAACCATTTTTTAAGAATAAGGCGACATAAAATGTAAAACATATATTGAAGTATTGTAAGTCATGTGAATTCATCCTAAGAGATAATTTGAGATAAATATACTATTTTATTTGCAAATAAAAGTTCAAATAACCTTAAAAGCATCGCAGTGTGCTTACAAACCACAAACGCACCAGTGTGCTTATAAAACAAAAATGCATTGGTGCGCATATTAATAATAAGCACCGGTGCATTGAAAAATTAACCACACCATGCTTTGAGATCTTGTTAATAACAAAAAAGTATATGTCGTTTGTGCATCAATTAATATGGATGCACCAGTGCATAATGTAGTATGGCTGCACCAACGCATCTTGCATAAATGCACTGTCATGTTGAAAAAGTTAAAAAAAAAAAATTATTTTTTTTAAACAAATAACAAAAGAGCGAGAATTGAATTTCATAAAGTCATTTAAATACTAAAAAGTTATTCACTATTTCATTATTTTGCAAAATTTTGCAGGGGAGAGACTTGCAAGAGAGACATACAAAGGAACACTGTGGAGGAGCAGAATACTTTGGAACCAAAGTATTATTTAGAATATGAGAATTTAAAAGGTATGATGCTTCACTCTAAACCCTTTTCATAAAGTTTTTTTAATATTAAGAAGCTATTCAATATTTTCATTATTTTTCCAAAAGTTGCAGGAGACATATTTGGAAGAAAGACATACAGGGGAACACTGTGGAGCAAAAGAATACTTTTGAACAACATAAATATTCAGAAAAACGTGATTTGAAGGTTATGGTGATTCACTCAAAACCCTACATAGTAAAAAATTTAAAATTTACAGTGATTTTGATAATAATTTTTTTTACAAACTGTATTCCTATTTGGATTTTAATTAAAATTCAAAAAAGAATAAAAAATCATACTTACCTTAAACCCTTGTTTCTTTTTACTTACATAAATGAAAAATTTCTCCCTGGGGTTTAACTCCCTCTATCACTTCAAAATTATGGCTTTTCGTTTTAGGTATTTTAGATATAATGGGCTCCTTTTTCTATATATAAGTTTTTGGAATGTGATGCAAAGGACCACTTATTGCATCGGATCCCAAACGCATTCGCCCCTTTGACTTCTTTTTTTTTTTAATTTTTAAATGATTTCTGATTTGACGTTTGTAGAAATGTTTTCCTATTTTTCAGTGCACCATTTCGACAGAAAGGAACTAGTGCATTTATGTCTAAGGAACACTGCTAATTTTTTTTTTTTTTTTTTTAATTTAAAAAATATGATGCATAAAAAAATAAATCAGAGATGTTTTCTCATCTAAATATCACAGAAAATGTTGTCACATATTTTTTTAAATTTTTATTCTCACCGGTGTGTAATTTTTCTATTGTTTTTTTATGAATGTTTATATTGTTTGCTATGTTTTTGTTTTCTACTGCAGTCGTTGTGATGTCTTCTATATATATCGCACTGTTGTAATTCATAATATTTAAAAAAAGAAATTAAATTTTTATGTGCATTTTGTTGTATGGAACGCACCGAGCCGTTTTATGTAATAAACACACCAATGCTTGGTATATATAAAACACACTAGTTACAACAATTTTTTTTTCGCTGAAAAGTATGTGATTTATTTAAAAAATATATTTAATAATTTCTATATTGAATGATACATGTTGTATATTTATAAAAATATGTGTGAGAAGAGTTCAAATAAGAAAAGTTCTGGTAGACACAATGATGACACATCCAAAAAAAAAGGCAGGTTCTCTATAAATTCTATACAAAATTAATATGGTTGAACTATATGTAAGATTAACTAATATGTATTGGTGAGTGCGCATCATGCATGGCCAAAAAATGAGGAATATCGATAAGATTGTTTATTATCTAAGTGTAGAAGAGCGTAAAATCTTGATTGAAAAATTGCAGAGGGATGAATCAGGTGAATAAAAAAATACTATTCAATATGATTTTTCTTTTTGAGTTTTCATTAATAATATACTTAGGAATATTAGATGACATGTTTCAAACAATCTATTAATTCACATATGTTTAATGTTATACATGCATCAACAACGAGGGAACATGATTTCATCACAACAAAACAAAATTAATTAATATAGAAGAGGTAAATGATGATGAATTGGTCCTTAGCTCATCTGAAGTGGTGTTGGAGATTAATCAAAGGGGGGGGGACTTTTATAGAACTATGAGGGATATAGTGGAACGAACGTATATACGTACTTTCCACTTACAATATAGAAATCAATCCAATGATTCCAAGAACCAGGTTATATTTAAAATAGATGAAGCATATCCAGAGAAATGGTCAATGAGACTTGTCAGACTTGCAATAGCAAAAACATACAACAACAAAAAAAATCATTCAAAAAGTAATATTCCTAAAAACATTTTTTTAGAATATATATATATATATATATATATATATATATATA
>JZKD02S1605551.1:534272-546547 GCA_000966675.3 Picea glauca | reverse complement strand
CACTGTCCCAGAAATATGAAGATGAAGGATCCCTTTTTTCTCTTTCCTTCATTGTACCTGATTGGCTCCAAGTTGTGCGCCAGGAATGGCTTCAAGATCCCAAAAGTTTTCATCTGATCCAGCAACTACAGAGCAAGGCTTTGGCTCCCCTAAGGTACTCCTGGCTCCAGGATGAGCTTCGATACAAAGGTCTCTTGTATTTAAGTAAACAATCCAAGCTCAAATCCACAGTGCTTTCTAAGCTTCATGCTACACCCACAACGGGGTACTCAGGGTTCACCAAAACATATGACCGAGTCAAACGTTATTTTTTCTGGTATGGTATGAAATAGGACATCCATAATTTTGTCGTTGAATGTGAGGTGTGTCAACGCAACAAGGGAGAAACAATCAAATCTCCAGGCACCCTCCAACCGCTTCTGATTCCCCCTGCTATTTGGAAGGATATCTCTATGGACTTTATTACAGGCTTACCCAAATTGGGGAATAAATCAGTCATAATGGTGGTCGTGGATCACCTTTCCAAGTATGGTCATTTTTTCGCCCGTCACCACCCGTTTATTGCATCCACGGTGGCTCAAATTTTCATGGACTAGGTCTTCAAGCTTCATGGCATGCCACACTCTATTGTTTCCGATCGAGACCCAACTTTCACAAGCAATTTTTGGCAAGAGTTGTTTAAGCTACAAGGCACACAATTGCATCTCAGCTCAACTTATCATCCCCAGATGGATGGTCAAACAGAAGTTATCAACAAGTGTTTGGAAACATATCCGAGGTGCTTTGCCTCTAAAAAACAACACCAGTGGGCTCAATGGTTACCCCTCGTCGAATGGTGGTACAACACTACATACCATACAGCCACTCACATGACTCCTTTTGAAGCGATATATGGACAGAAGCCACCTTCAGTTCTCTCATAATTACGGGGTACCTCGAAGGTCCAGGCGGTTGACCAAACACTTACAGTCCAAGAGGATATCCTTCGTACCCTTAAAGAGAACTTGGTCATGGCACATAATAGAATGAAGCAGCATCAGATCAAGTTCGCTCTGAACGTCAATTTGCAGAAGGGGATCAGGTGTTTCTGAGACTGCAACCATATAAGAAAACTTCCCTCAAGGCCGAGCATTGTCAGAAGCTAGCACCCAAATTTTATGGTCCTTACACAGTTCTCAAGCATGTGGGACAAGTCGTATATAAGTTAGCTCTGCCCAGTCAGTCGAAGCTACATCCTATTTTTCATGTTTCATGCTTGAAGAAGGTGATTGGAACTAGGTGCCAAATTCAAACCAACCTTCTAGAGTTAGCTAAAGAAGGATCCATTTGGCTACAGCCAGAAGAATTTTTGGACCAGCGTGAGCATCACCTGTGTCAGAGAACCATCAAGGAAGTGCTAGTACAGTGGAAAGCTATGACTCCTGCAGATGCCACTTGGGAACCAACTACCATTTTGTAGCAGTTTCCACATCTCAAGCCTTGAGGACAAGGTTGTTTTTAAGGGGGTGGACATGTTAAGGTCCTAACCCACACATAGGTAGATCAATGTATTCAGTTGTAATAAAGGTCAATATTAATAAGGCCTTTCAATAAAATAGAATAAGGAAGATGTAATAAGACCTAATAGAAGCTTTCGCTTCTAGAAGGATATTCCTCTAGATGCTTCTCTTAATATACATATTTAGTATAAATAAGGGTCAAGGGTATGAAAACCCTAGCTTGGAGATTATTGTAATAGAGCGTTTCTCGATTGGAGGTTGCCCCCTCAAAGAGGCCTGTGAACATTGCTTTATGAATCAAAGTGTTATTTCTATTGTTATTCTTATATCATTTCTGTGTTATTGTGAAGATTATGCTGGATATTTTACTGTTATTTTTCCATTTCTAGCATTATATTTATGTTCTGCATGTTTTACATATCTGGTATCTTGCACCTAGGGCTCATCCACAGAGTGCATTAGGATTTCGCGTACCGGGATTTCACGAGTGATGAAGATGAGGGGTATTGCCCTTGGGTTTCCCAGGTGCTGAAATGCCAAAACCTATTCACACTAAACTGATTCGGGGTTTCGTGTATCGGGATTTCACGGCTGGCGAAGACAAGGGGTATTTCCCTTGGGTTTCCCGGGTGCCGAAACGCTGAAACCTATTCACGCTAAAACGATTCGGGGTTTCGTATACTGGGATTTCACGACTGGCGAAGACGAGGGGTTTTTCCCTTGGGTTTCTCGGGTGCTGAAACACAGAAACCTATTCACGCTAAGCTAATTCATGGTTTTGTATACCTGGATTTCATGACTGGCGAAAATCCACAACAGAGAGTTTCCTTACCTTTCGAAACTCCGATCCCCGAATTCCTAATAAGGAAATTTATATATGATATTAATGGATGTGAGCCTCCCTTGATCCGATGGTCCATAGAGCTCCGATAGATTCTTGGATCTATGGTCCTGGATCCCATCGCTACTTGCGAAGGCTAAAGGGGTCGAGGTATTAACGCCTGTGCTCCTCCTCTAGATCTATCGGTCTTGAAAAATCTGGGGTATTTCCGAAAGGAGTCCGACTGTTCGTCTACCAAATGATGGGGTATTCTCTTTCAATAAATGGGACTCACTATCATTCCTGATCTTGATTCATGAGATTCAACCTCTCGGGGCTTCGAACTCCCATGACTTCAAATCCTGAGAGAACTACTCTTTCTTGTACAAGGTTTCTAGACCCAGGTCATCGGGACCTTCAGAGGGTTCTTGGGTAATT
The DNA here is from genome assembly GCA_000966675.3 of Picea glauca. Lineage (NCBI taxonomy): Eukaryota > Viridiplantae > Streptophyta > Pinopsida > Pinales > Pinaceae > Picea > Picea glauca. The sequence continues at coordinate 543,790 of JZKD02S1605551.1, read as the reverse complement.
ATCCCTAGGCTTGGTAACCTGACTGAAAATCCTCTCTAATTTTCCAAGCTATGACTCTATGTCAGGGGTAAATTAAACTCGTGGGTTTACCATAATAGTAGTCTTTTCAAGGAACTCACTCTGGCTCTGGAATGCGAGGAAACTTGCCAGGAGGGGGTGCCTTTAGAAAATCAAACCAAGACATAGCGTGAGTTAAGTAGATGGAACAAATCTCAAAGGAATAGACTCGTAATATGAACTTATTCATTCTATACATAAACTGATTATGGTCATATAAGTATCAGCATGCATCCATTATTTCCGATCAAAACACCAGGCAAACACTTCTATACAGAAACCATTTATGAGTGTACAAACATGAGCATGCGTCCAAGATACTCAATTCAAGATATAAGATATGAACACTTATCAAAAAACACCAGGTGTGACATGACTACTGAGAGGGGTGATCGTTTCCACCCAACCGTAGGCTCAGTGACTCCAAACGGATTTACCACTAGCCACCCCCGAGCTAGACCACGATGCTTGAGATTCAGTCTCCTACTTCCAGCTCAACGAAATTCAAGGATGAAGGTTACTCTCCTTATCCTTTGTTTAGAACTCCCTGTATTTCCAGAGCTCCTCCAGTTTTCTTCCATGATCCCTGTTGCAGGTGTTCCCCCCCGCCCCCCTCCCCTTTCCCACACTTCCTTTCTTTCCTTTTCTACAAGATTGTGTGTGGCGCGAATTCCCCCGTCTGTGGTCAGGTCTGGGAGCTTCTACGGATGGGTAGTTCACCCCCATCCCCTCATTAACTCTTGAGGAGCCTCCCAACCTACCATCCTGACGGGTAATTCATTCCAGGGTCAGAGAGTTTCTTTGGTCTTTGAGCAAGTAAAAACCAATACGATATTGGTTCGGTGGAAGTTAATGCAACCATTCCAGGTCCCTTCCACCACCTCTCATTAGCCATCCTGGTCTCTTTTAGCACATATCCCTCCCAACATTCATGCAACACATATTCATAACATAATTTACATTCATCGACCTTTTATACAAAGTTCCGTCAAATCAAACATTCACATATTTGTGTTTGCCATAGTTCTTGGCCAATATAGTTATTTTTACAGACTAGGGGAAACAGGGTGTTACAATTACCTCCCACTTAAAGGAACATTGTCCTCGATGTTCTATATATCAATATGATGTGTATGTACAGAAGTAAACAAAATCGGATATGTCTGTTTCATGGCATCTTCCATTTCCCATGTAGCTTCATCTGGGCCAAAATGTTTCCACTGCACCTTGACCTGTGCAATGGTTCGGTTCCTGAGCGGGGTTTCCTTTCTATCCAGTATGCATTAAGGTTCTGGAAGGAATTCTCCCTCCGGTTCCACCTAGATCACAGACCAATCAATTATATGATTAGAATCATGTACATATTTTTTCAATAATGAAACATGGAAAACATTATGTGCTTTAACTATGGGAGGAAGTGCTAGCCTATAGGCTATAGGTCCCACTCTATCTAGAACTTCAAAGGGTCCACAATACCGAGGTTCCAACTTGGCACAAGCTTCCATCCTAAGGGAACTCTTCCTGGGCCTAACTCTGAGATATACGTGGTCTCCCATCTTGAATTCTCTTGGAGTTCTCTTTCGGTCGGTGTAACTTTTCTGTCTGTTATGAGCGACCTTTAGGTTTTGTTTTATCTGAATCACTTGTTGTTCCATTTCTTTCAACATGTCGGGTCCAATAGTAATTTTGTTTACTGGGTTACTCCAACTGACTGGAGTGTTGCACGGTCTACCATAGAGGACTTCGAAAGGACTCATCTTCAGGGATTCTTGGTAGCCATTATTGTAGGCGAATTCCACCAGTGGCAGGTAATCTTCCCACTTTTTAGGTTGATGCATTACATGCATTCTTAGAATGTCTTCTAATATTTGGTTCACTCTTTCCACCTGTCCATCGGTTTGAGGATGATAGGTTGTGCTAAACAATAATTTGATCTCTAGACCAACCATCAAGGATTTCCAAAAGTTGGAAGTAAATTTCGTGTCTCTGTCAGACACGATCTTTTTAGGCATACCATGTAGTTTGAATATTTCCTTCATGAATATGTTGGCGATATCTATTGCCTTGCAAGTCATTTTGACAGGGATAAAATGGGCGAACTTTCTCAATTTATCCACCACTACCATGATGGTGTCATTTTGTTTGGTCGATGTTGGTAATCCGGTGATGAAGTCCATGGAAATGGTTTCCCATTTCCATTCCGGGATTGGTAGAGGTTGTAATAATCCTAGTGGGTGTCGGTGTTCTTCTATAACCTGTTGGCATTCTATGAACTTAGCTAAATAGTTAGCTATGTCTTTCTTTAACCCAGGCCAATAGAATTGTTTCCTGGTGGCCGTGATCATCTTCTAGTATCTTGGATGACCAGTATATGGTCTTTTATGTAGTTCATCCATTATGAACCTCTTCAAGCCATCACAATCTGGAATATACAATCTGTTTTTGTAAGTTAGCAGACCTCCATCTATCATCTGGTAGCTTTTATACTTTATCCCTGTGGGTTCTTGCTCCAGGTACGAGGTTACGGTCTGGAAGAATGTGTTTGTTTCTTATGCATTCCTAACTCTTTCTTTGACATTCGTCTTGCAAGTGCTCACTGCTACCAGGTGAATTTTTTTCATACTTCTGCTAAGGGCATCAACCACCTTATTTTCCTTTCCTTTAACATGTTTGATTTCAAAATCAAGCTCACTAAGGAGGGCCATCCACCTAGCTTGTCTGGCATTGAGCTTTGGTTGGTCAAAGAGATATCGCAATCCACAGTGGTTTTTCATAAGTACAAATTTCCTTCTCAGGAGGTAATGCCTCCACATTTTTAAGGCATGCACTATGGTGGCCAATTATAGATCATGGGTCACATAGTTGGCTTCGTGCTCATTCAATTTTTGGGATTCATATCAGACTACACTTCCTTCTTGCTTAAGGACAACTCCAAGCCCTTCCTTGCAGGCATCTGTGCACACTAGGAAGTCAGCTTCGGGATTGACGATCTTCAACACGGGTGCATGAGTCAATAGATGTTTTAGGGATTGAAATCTTTCTTCACATTCTTGTGTCCACGTGAATTTATCTCCCTTCTTCTGGAGGGCAGTGATTGGACAACCAATCTTGGAGAATCCTTTTATAAATATCCTATAGTATCCTTCTAAGCCCATAAAGGATCTGATATCTGAAACGTCCTTTGGGGTAGGCCATTCCATGATAGAGTTGATCTTGTCAGGGTCTACTGCTACTCCCTCTTTAGATATGACATGGCCCTAGTAATGTATTTGCTTCTGGAAAAAGTCGCACTTGCTAAACTTGGCATAGAGATGATGTTCTCTTAGCACTTGAAGCACAAGTCTAAGATGTTCCTCATGTTCCTCTTTATTCTTGTAGTAAATTAATATATCGTCAATAAAAACCAGTACAAATTTGTCTAGGACTTTTCTGAGCACATTGTTCATCAAGCACATAAAAGTGGCAGGGGCATTGGTTAATCCAAATGGTACTACCACAAACTCATAGTGACCATATATCATCTTGAAGCCAGTTTTTTGGATGTATTCACTCTTGATTTGGACTTGATGGTATCCAGATCTCAAGTCAATCTTAGAGAAGATGGAAGCGCCTCCCAATTGATCGAATAGGTCATCGATCCTGGGTAAGGGGTACTTGTTCTTTATGGTTACCTTATTGAGTTGTCTATAATCTATGCATAGTTGGAGGGTACCTTCTTTCTTTTTCACAAACAAGACTGGTTCTCCCCATGGAGACACGCTGGGCCAGATATAGCCTTTGTCCATCATTTCTTTTAGTTGTAATTTAAGCTCAATTAGCTCGAGTGTGCTCATCCTGTAGGGTGCCCTAGACACTGGCACCACTCCTGGTGCAAGTTCTATCGAGAATTCAATGTCCCTTCTCAGAGGTAGACCCAGTACCTCTTCTGGAAACACATCTCTATATTCTCTTAGTGTGGGGTGGTCTTCGAGGCTTGGTTTGTCATCTTCAACTAATTCCAACACCTGTATCACATATAGTGGACATCCCTTCCTGTAATACTTTCTCATTTGAAGGGCTGATATTCGCCTCACTGAGACAGGTTTTTGGATCCCTTGAAGGGTTATCCTTCTTCCTTCTTCACTTACACATTCTAAGGTTTTATGGTAACAGTCCAGTCTGGCTTTATATGTGTCTAGCCAGTCCATACCAATCAACAGGTCATACGATCCCAGGGGTAGTATGTTGAGGGTTGCTTGGGTGGGGAATTTACCCATAGTGAATTGGCAAGCTGGTATGACCTCCGCTCTCTTTCTTTTGCTTCCAGTGGCTAACTATAGCAACCATGGCTTGCTAGGTTTATGTGGCTGTAATTTACACTTATTAATAGCCTTAGGAGCTATATAACTCAAATTTGAACCAGGGTCAATTAGAATAGACACTATATGGTTGGTGATCATACCTTCCATCTCCACCACTGAAGCTTGGTGGTTAGCTTGTTTATTATCCATGGCTGCATAAATTTGCGGCATACTCCTAGCCACATCATTGATGTTGGTAGCTTCTTGAACGTTGTAAATTCTCCGAATGTTCTGTTGTCGGTGCAGGAAGTCCCTCTGTAGATGTCCTTCTCCACAACCCCAACATTTCAAGGGTTCTTTCTTTAGGTTATCAATCTTTCTTGGGGTAGATCCAAAAGGTTTATTTCCGCTCTGGGAGGGGAAATTCTGCTGGTGTACACTTCGGGTTGGGAAGCTCATCCTTGAGTCCTTTTTGTAGTTTTTAAATTTTGGGGATTTAAACCCCTTTTTCTGGAATCTCGAACTATTCTTCTTCTTCCAGCCTTCATGAGGTTCTGTCCGATGCCCAAGTTGTTCATAACAATATCTTGCCTTTCAGATAGTGTCTTCTAGGGTCTTTGGCTCATCAAACTCAATATTGTTCTGATAGTCCTTAGGTAGTCCACTGATGAATCATTGCACCTTTGTCTTTTCTTTTTTTATATAGAGTACATACCTCAACAACTCGAGGAATCTACTGACATATTCCTCTATGGTGCGTTGCCCCAACTTGAGTTCATAGAATTATTTAGTCTTTTCGTCGAAATACTTTTATGACAGATACTTCTTCCTGAAGTATTTCTCAAACCGTTCCCAAGATAGGTCTTCTTCGTGAATCCATTTTACATTCTTAAGGTCTTCCCACCAAATGGAAGCCTTTCCATTCAAGTTGAAAGTGGCTACTCGGGCCTTCAAGTTTTCTGAGAAGTCATGGAATCTGAAATACTTCTTTAGTCCAAGAAGCCAGGCCTCTACTTCCTCTCCCTTCTTTATTTCAATGTCAAAAGAGGGTGGTTTGGACTTCTTGAATTCTTCAAGATTATGATTTTTGGAATGATTTCACTTCTTTCGTTTTCTTTGGGAATAAGAACCAGTTCTGCTACTAGAAGATCCCTCTGAGTCACTATTTTCCTTTCCAGAGGAATCGTCTGACGCTTATCCCTTATCTCTAGGGTGAACCTTTCTTAAGGTGATCCTCCCAGTGTGGCCACTTAAAAGACCACGTTTCCACATCCCAGGTGGGCTTTGAATTATCTTTTTCTATCATTGGTCCACGTGACTGGTGTCAGGTCCATGCTACAATTGTCTTTGTATGTCGGATAAACTTTTTAGCAAGACTGCATTAATTTACATTTACTTTTTTTTCTCTTTTATCAACATCTCATTGTCAGCCTTGTAGCTCTGTAGTTTGACCATGAGGCTTCTCACAGTCTCAGCTAGAACTGGAGGGGTCTCTACCGCTCTCCTTTTGTCGGACTCTTCATCTTTATTGTGGGAGCCATCCCCCACTTCATGGTGCGTCACCTTTCTATGCATCGGTAGTTTCCCATGGTTGATCGTCCGCTTGTTGTGTAGGAAAAACACTTGTTGTTAGTCAACATTTTATTCATTCACAATCAACGCATCATTCATATATTTCAAATGCATACACACAATAGGAATTTTCATTCTTAACTTTGAATTTTGATAAAGGGAGTTAGGATAGACAGTTACTACTTTTAAGAGTACTTCAAATGGAGTTTCTATGCAACTCACCCATGAGCCCAAGTAGGCCAAGTAGTTTAACCATGCTCTGATACCAATTTGTCACACACCCACTACGACAACTAAGATTTTCTTTTTCTTTTTGTCTTTTCTTCAAGGGATAGAATCCCCAAATTTCTGTGGGGCCTAGTGCAGACCATCCCTTCCCTTATCCTCCTCCATGTGATTGTTGGCTATGACCATAGGCCTTACCAAAAAGGTGCTTCCAGCTTTTGCGATTCGGGGAATCGCAATGCAAGAGTTCCCCTGTTATCTATCTTTTGAAATGTCGAAACCTGAAAGGGTCTAACAGATCCTTAGCTCCTCCCTTGGGTCACTTTTCATATGACCGGTCCTATGACCTGGTGCTATTCCTCTAAATTCTTTCAGGGTTTCACGATTTGGGGAATCACGATGCAAGCATTCCTCCTTTCCCTTTTGAATCCCCGAAACCTGAAAGATTAACGGGTGTGAGCCTCTCCTGATCCAAAGGTCCTTAGAGCTCCGATAGATCCTTGTATCTACGGTCCTGGATCCCATCGCTACTTGATAAATCTAAAGGGGTCGAGGTATTAACGCCTACGCTCCTCCTCTAGATCCATTGGTCTTGACAGATCTGGGGTATTTCCGAAAGGATTCCGACTATTCGTCTACCAAACAATGGGGTATTATATTTCGATAAATGGGACTCACTATCATTTCTAAGCTTGATTCACGAGATTCAATCTCTCGGGTCTTCAAACTCCCACGACTTCGATTCCTGAGAGAACTACTCTTTCTTGTACAAGGTTTCCAGACCCAGGTCATCGAGACCTTCAGAGGGTTCTTGGGTAATTATACCTAGGCTTGGTGACCTGACCGAAAAGCCTCCCTAATTCACTGAGCTATGAATCTGTGACAAGGGTAAAGTAAACTCGTGGGTTTACCATAACAGTAGTCTTTTCAAGGAACTCACTCCGGCTCTGGAATGCGAGGAAACTTCCCGGGAGGAGGTGCCTTCAGGAAATCAAACCAGGACATAGCGTGAGTCAAGTAGATGGAACAAATATCAAAGGAATGGACTCGTAATCTAAACTTATTCATTCTATACTGTTTCAGGATTAATCCGTAAGTGCGGACACGAACCGATCTCCCTAGATCCACCTGGATCTAGAACAAAAGAGGACAGAATACTACTCTTTCCCTAGATCTAGCCTATTGAGTGAACTAAGAGATAAGGGTTATGGACATACCTTATGAATGCTTTCCTTAGATCTATGTTGTTCCAAGCTTCGCTCCAATGCTCTTGCACCGTTCAGATCACAACAACACAAACCAATCGAAGTAAAGGCAGATTAATATATTCAATAGCTAATATATACATGTGATCAAGGAATCATGTAATAAAGTGACATCATCTTTATGGGAAAGGGACATATTACTGTATTGAATTAATTGAAAGTGAAACTTACAACCTGAGCCTTGATGTCATAGGTATCCTTTCGATGGCTCCTAGCTCTGACACACACACTTGCTCATGCATGAAGAAAATCAACCACTTGTGATGACCTTGATGTAGTCTCTTGCTGTTGTAGCATCAATCCTTCATACAGGTTTCCAACAATTCTCCAATCAATCTCTTGCTAGCTTGCTTGTTGTAACTTTTTCCATGAGCAATCTCCACAATATATAGGAGAAGATAACTTAGTTACTTGGATAAAAAATGATCCCAAGATATCTGGAATGCCAGTACTTGAACAACCATTCTTTATCCAACTCATTCTTCTCAAAGATTCCCTTCTAGAAGGCTCGAGAACTTCCTCTTTTTCCCCTTTAAGAAGATGTTCGCACCCTAGCCTTTGTTACAGTGCGAACTATTCACACCCTAGCTTGAGGCAGCCTGTGAGAATCAGGCATTCTCGCAGGCAAGTGTATAGGCAGCCTGCGAACTCCTTAAAAAATATAGTTTCTGGAAGCAGATAGTTGCAACTTTTCTCAGGAAAGTATTATTATTGAAGAGTTTGATTTTTCTATCATCATGACATCATCATAACATCGGCACAATGACCAAAATTGTGGATAACAGAATGCCCCACAAAGTTTGAGAGTGGAATCAGTGACAGTCGACGGACTTTGTAAGCTGCATGTGTGTGTCAAGAACCAAGAGCACATCTAATCGGAAACCTGCAAACACCCAAGCATTGGCAGAATATAATACGTATCCATTCTGAGGTAGGCATTCCCATACTCAGATCATAGATTGATGATATTATAAACAAAGGTCATGGCCACCAATCATACACTATGGATATGGATCCATGCAGTCATAATATAGCATAGCCACCTGAATACACTGTGGATCTCTGCGACAAATTTGCAATCAAGACAAGATGGCCACGAAACATACATAGTGGATCTATGTGTCACGAATTATACATACTCCATCGCAACCTGGATTATAAAGATAATGTCCAGGGTCTTCAATCTCATCACCCAAAGTACGAATCTAACCATGTGATTACATGTGTCGAAGTCGAACATGGCAGAAACCACTTGATTACTGGTCATTGATGCAACCATTAACAAGTGCAAGGGAAATCACCATTAATGTCAATGACTCCCAAGGTACTAAAGTACAATCCATCGACTGTGAATATATGAGCTGATGTCGAACAGTCGACAAAATATTTCGATCAGGGGTCAATGATGTAAACCCACTGTCGAAAGCGAGGAAACTTGCCATTGAGGCATGCAAGCTCCAAGGTACTGAATAATTTCTAAGTCTTAATCCCGGATAATGTGCTGATGTCGACGAAACAAGACTCATCACATGAGGGCCTTGATGTATCCCCCATCAATGACACGAAATGAGTAACAGAGTTTGAAAGTGAAACAGAGCATGTGACAATTGGACTTTGGACACAGGGAAGGCCGACACGGAAGGAATAGACAACTGCAGATGGCCAACTCAAAGTAGAGGTTTCGAACAGACTGCTCTTGAACATATGAACGACACGACCAATGATTTGGCAGCATTGAATCAAATACGACACATGGAAAGACCTTGTTATCAAATCGAATGAGAGACAAATGGATTTCCCAAACCGGTTTCAGATGATGAATAGGGAGTGTCATGTTCAAGAGCGACTCATACTACCAATTAATGTAAAGATGAAACATATCGCTTTCCCAAATTTTCCCCCATCATTTCTGGCAAGTACCTCTTTATTTTTACGCAAGCTTGAAGAGGATCACATATGCTTGTTGATATAAGCTCATCCTTCAGACGAGTCCCTTGGAGTATTTTTAACGAACCCTAGGAAGGAGTGGTTCGGTCCCATTGCGGGTCTGTCAATGTTTGTTTAACGAGTCCAGAGATAGTAAACTCGAAGGTTTTTCAAGATTATAGAGTTTGGAAAA
>JZKD02S1605551.1:513448-534021 GCA_000966675.3 Picea glauca | reverse complement strand
GAGCCGTCTGCGGTGATTTGGTAAGCTCTCCATCTTTAAGCTTTGCATGGTTTAATTTCATGATTTAATTGGTTAAATTTCAAGTTTTATCATTAGTTTTGAAACCCTATGCGTGAAGGAAGGTTCTCGTAGGCTGCCCATACGGGGCCTGCGAGAAGTCTTCATTCTCGCAGGTGGGCTTGAGGTAGAGTGCGAGAAGTTCACACTGTACCTATAAGCCACCTGCGAACAACGCAGAGCCCAAAAATTTGTGTAATGTTTAGCTCATAAAACCAACTTTTCTCATGTTTTAGATTTACTAATTACCTTCATATGGTTGCCATGCAGGTTAATAACTATCACTATGGTGCTTGAATGGAGAGAACGAGACCACGAGGAAGACAATACCAATGCCTAGAACCACCCTCAAACCATTGCCGCTTTGTGAGATTGCGGTCTCTTGAAGTACTTCTGAATCCCGGCCATTAGAGCTCAAGTGCAACTGCTAGAGTTCTTGATCTGAATGTGGGACCCAGACCAACAAGTCTTCAACGTGGGGGCTCACACCTTGAGGATAGATATCGAAGACATCTATTTCTTGACTGGGTTGTCAAGATGGGGATCCTATGTTAGTTTGACCGACAACCGCATAGGGGGTCTGAAAATGAGCGAGTATTGCAGGCAGTACTACGTGCCTGAGGCTGAACATCAGAAAGGGAAGGTAGCCATTTGGGGAGTGACTGATATAACTCTCCGGACCATTCTCTTCACTATCGCTCGGATGGCAGGAAGTGCTACCCCACATATGGATCTGCAGAGCTACTTTCAGTATGCCATCGAGTGTACTGAGCCTCGGGTTTTCAACTGGGCTGATGTCGTTCTACGCAAACTCAAGAAAAAACTAACCAAATGCAGGCGTGGAGATCTAAAACAATTCGGGTATGGATCTCTTTTGGTATCCTTCTTCTGCGAGAGGGTCCCAGTGTTCAAGCTTTAGGCAGATTGGTAGTTTCCAGGTCCCAGGGACCCACAGATGTTACGATGGTGCCAGCTCATGGCCCTACATGTGGCAGGGACTATCGTCAGGTATGATGATTGATTCTTCGACTGGCTTCAAGGCCAGGTGCTGATGATAGAGGACTATGCATATGCCGGCTTAGATTTCCAGGGCGATCCTGACCTTGCATTGCTTGAGGATGCACAGTGGGGGAACCTCGGTAAGAAGTACACCAATTTTAATTTTCTAAATGTTTTTGTATTTTTGATATATTTAAATGTTTTTTGTTTATATACTTATCGGAAGATTAACACCAAAATTTTGTTGATAACACAGACGTTGGAGCATACAGACCATCTGGTAGTTCTCCTGTTCAGCATTGAGGAGAGGCAGTGGTAGCAGTTCCTTAGTATGCCGAGGACTACTTGATAGTGGAGCAGAACTTAGAGGGCCTTATGGCATATGTTCCAGAGATGCCCCTGGAGGATATTCCACGACGCGATCAGCGTCACACTGTGGGAGTCTCGGCCTCTATGGGTCGACTGCTCCACTGAGTAGCTAGGACCTTAGCCTGTTACCGTGAACATCATTAGTGATGTCACTTTGTAGAAGCCAAGAGCGTCATTTTTGATATTTTGGTCTTCAGACAACCTTTTGTAAAAAACAAACTTTGATCATTATATATATACATGGTTTCTACCGGCTTACTCTACATTGTGTACATTTTTAATGTGTTTGATTTATAAATTGTTCAAATGTTTGTCCAATACATAATTAGCTAAAGCATCTGTTAATGTATTAAGATGTCTAGGAATATGTTGATATTCAATGTGATCAAAATATCGTTCCAAGAGGCGAATCCGCAAATATACTCTTAATAAAGTAGGACTTCGAATAGAATATACATTACTGAGCTGTAGTACTACCAACTGCGAGTCCAGTCGGACAACCAAATGACGAATTCCAAGAGAAATAGCATCAACCAATAATTCAACAACGACGCTAAACTCTGTGATATTGTTGGTTGCTCGGCCAAGACATATACCTGGTAGAGATATAAGTTCATTTTTCGGGGCATAGATTGCCCAAGCAGCAGAAGCTAGGTTCCGAGTACTACGACTAGCTCCATCAGCGAAGCCAATATAAGGTAGCGAATACTCCGACATCTGGAAATCAAACACAACGTCACGTAAGGAGAGAGACCAGATAACGTCAAAAGCAAAATTAAAGTAACACACACATGCAGTATGATACATAAAAATACAAGTACTCACGCACAAATAACTTATGCATAGTACTTCTTTAAGTACAACCCATTCCTGGGTTCACTCAAAGGCACACCATCATAATCCACTAGTTCATATGCTCCCTTTTCTAACACTTTGCTGACAATATAGGGACCGCACCACATAGGTTCAAATTTCCCGGCTCCTAGGACATATTTATCTTGTTCATACAGAAGAACAAGATCTCCTTCAGAGAACACGCGAGGCTTGACATGCTTGTCATATTGTGCCTTAACGCGCTTCTTTTGGGATTCTATTACTAACGTGGCATCACGTCGGGTCTCGTCTAATCACATCAAATACAACAGACGTTCTTCTTCGACAGAAGTATTAGGTAAGAGCTCTACAGCTAGCTTCAAAGAAGGTATTTCACATTCTATTGGCAGAATGGCTTCCATGCCATAAACTAAACGAAAGGGTGTGAATCCTGTGGCGGACTTAACAGATGTTCGATATGCCCACAATGATGAAAACAACATCGTGTGCCAGCTAGTCTTATGTATGCCTATCATCCGTCGAATCATCATTATAAGAACCTTGTTGATAGCTTCGACCTGGCCGTTAGCCTGTGGATAATAAGGGGTTGAGATGTCATGGCGAAGGCCCAACTTCTCTGTAAGTTCTGACATCATATAATTCCTAAAATGACTACCGTGATAGGTAACGATAGCCCGAGGGACACTGAAACGAGTGATGACATGGTTGAAAATAAATAATGCTGCAGTCTTCCCAGTATTATCGAATGTCGGCATTGCCTCGGCCCACTTTGTAAAACAATCAACTGCTACAATAATATAGCCATGGCCCCCGGCCGAGTGAGGGTGACATGTCATAAAATCAATGCCCCATTTAGAAAAAGGACCTACGGAGACTACAGGGTGAAGGGGAGCGGGATGTGACCGAATCTTCTGTTGATAGGTCTGGAAGGCATGACACTTATGGACAACAGTGATGCAGTCATTGAACAGAGAAGGCCAAAAGTATCCTGCACGTAAGATTTTCTGGGCAGTAGCATACCTAGACATATGACCACCACATTCTCCTGAATGGCAGTCATTCAAATCTTTCTTGGCTTCATCGAAAGTCAAACAACGTTGAAAGACAGAGTCAATGCCTCGATGGTAAAGAGTATCGGCGAGGATAATATACTGACGGGCCTGATAGCGTACACGACGTCATTCATTACTGGACAAGGAAGACCGGAAAGTTTGAGTTTGGAGATATATAATGATATCTCCGTACCAAATGTCCTCAGTACTGATAAGGAAAAGTGATTCGTCGGGTAACGAATCAACTGCTACATTTTCCGTGGCAGAGTGGGGGAAATCACAAATTAGCTCAGCAAAAACCAAGGATTTCTTCGATGTGGCGCGATCGAATTCCAAATCGAACTCCTGGAGAATAACAATCCACTTGGAGTACTTGCCCCCTAGCAATTTACGTGTCAATATATGTTGCATGGGGTTACAATGTGAAATCACGGTGGTTTTTCTGGATAGAATATAATGACGAAAATGTTGAATTGCTTGAACAACAACCAAAGCCAGTTTCTCAACATGTTGGTACTTGACTTCTGTTGGTGACAAACTTATACTCAAGTAATATATAACATGTTCATCGTGGTTATCATCTTCTTGAACAAGAACCATGTCGATGGTATACTCGGAAGCCTCCAGATAAAGAAAGTAATCCCGACTATAATCCGGAGGGAAAAGAAGTGGAGCCTTAGTGACGGACAACTTCAAGGCTTCAAAATCATTATTTGCAATTTTATCCCAACGAAACTCGGAATCTTTCTTCAAAAGACGCGTGAAACCACGAGTGATCTCGGTGTAATTCGGGATGAAACGACGAAGAAAGTTTGCTTTCCCCTGCAAACTTTGTAGATGGCGCAATGAAGGGGGAGGAGGAAGATTGAGAATTTCCTCAACCTTGATAGGATCTACCCGGATCCCCTGACATGAAACAATGAACCCGAGAAGGCAGCCGGATTCTACGCAGAAAACACATTTATGTGGATTTAGACGAATGAAATAGAACCGACAACGAATGAAAATAGCTTGGAGATGATTAGGGTGATCGACTCGGCGTAGAGAATGAGCCGGCAAATCGTCCAAGTAAGGTTGAACGATATGCTTGATATCGTGAAACGCATAAGACATGGCACATTGAAACATTGCACCTGCATTCTTCAGACCGAAGGGAAGTTTTATGTAGGTGAAAGTACCCCAAGGACAAATAAAAGCGGTTTTATGTTGGTCCTCAGGAGCAATATTAATTTGGTTGTAGCCGGAAAATCCATCCATGAGAGAAAAAATTTCACTACCGGCACAGTCATCAACGATCTGGTCGACGAACGGGGTTGGAAAGTTTTCTTTAGGACAAGCTTTGTTGATATCCAGATAATCGACGCAGACATGTATACTTCCACCTTTCTTATCAATCGGCACAGGGTTGGAAACCCACTCTGTCAAAGCCACGGGGTAAATAAAACCATCTTTAAGAAGTTTTTCAACCTCAAGTTTAATCGCTGCCGCTTTACGTGGATTGACAGGGCGGAGGCACTATCGTACTGGTTTAACTCCAAGGTAAGTTTTTATCTCATGCACCACGATAGACGGGTCGATACCCGGCATCTCTTCGTAACTCCAGGCAAAAACATCTCGAAATTATTTAAACAAAGCAGTATATGTAACAATTTCTTCTGGAGAACACGAAGCTCCAATGTGAACATTTTCAATTATCCCAGGTTTCTCTAAAATATTGATGGGAAACGTAGGAGAATTATTACTTAGGTTCCCTTCTGCGAACACATCACGTGTAGATCCCGGAACAGTCATTGTGACAACAACGGTCGACGGAGTCGAAATCCATTGGTAATTCTTGAGAGTGTGTTGTTCCAGAAACAATATGGAACGATGATGCCCATCGTCCCAAGGTGTATCGGCCATGACGGACATAATCATCTTGTCAGTGGGAAAGACGACACGGAAAGGATCAGAAGACAACTCCTCAAGAGAAGGTGTAGAAGGGGTTGCTGATTGAATCACATGATAAGCAGACTCAACCGGACTTAATGACATAACGTTTCCGAAACGAGCTTGATCTCCAGGACCATGGACTATCCAAGGGTCAAAAGACATCGGAAGTTCATGAGGAATGACGGAGATCATATTAATCAAAGCCACGAACGGGCGTAGAATATCGGGTGGTGGTGGTATGGGAAAAGTACCCATCAACAAAGAGTCTTTCAAAAGACCGACTCCAACATTCTCATAACCCGGCGGGGTTTTAGCAATGAACGACACATTTCCAGTGCGAGTATCGGAATTAAAGAAGGCAAGTTGATCAACTGTAACCACTCTTCCCTGGTGAGGGAATCGTAGGACATGGAAAAGTGTTGACACTACAGCGTGCATGGAATCTACCCAGCTGCGACCAAGAAGAAGATTATAATCTAAGGGAGAATCGAAAACTTCCACTTCAACTTGGACGGTATTACCTTCTAGAGTGATAGGCAATGAGGAAAGGACGTCGTAAGGCTTAAAACCAGAGCCATTAAAGGCTTTTAGAGTATTTTGTGATTTCGTTAAGGGAGGAGAGCCAATGGCTTTCCAACAAGTAAGAGACATTACGCACGTAGAGGCCCCCTCATCTACAACTGTCCGACAAATGCTCTTGTCAGCAACAATAACTTGTATCTGAAAAGAAAGTTGAGAGGGCAACCTTGGAACATGTTCATCCAAGTCAAAGACTATCAAATTCGAATCAGTAGGGTCAATTCCACCTATAGCTTTCAACAGAGCCCTTCGTTGCGCAGGACATGATTGAAGGACTTCAAGGGCAGACATCGTTGAAGGTGCTTGGGCCATATCTTCCACAATACTGTAGTTCTAGGTTGCACGAGCGTGAGGATTGAATGCCAACTTGCGAACAACACCTTTCGGGGGTCGTAGGACTATATCAAGACTCGGTCGTTTGAGATGAAGAGGACCGTTCATAGTTGGATTTGGTGGAGGGGTTGGTACCAAATCAGGAGGTAAATCATCAACCTTCTCTTTAGAAGAAGTATAGTCTTTAGCTCTAGTTGCGATTGCAACGTCATTCTTCTTAGAATCACCGGTGCACATCAAAACATATGATGTGGAAGAAGTAGAAGGTTGGTCATGAATGACCAACGAGGCCTGTTGCTGAGACGGGAAAGGTTGGGACAAGACAACTGGGGTAGGTGGTTTGGGCGTTCCTTGAAGGAACTTGGAAACTTCGGCACGTCGAGGACAATCTTTGGTATAATGATCGTCACCGCAGATAAGGCAAGGGTACCTCAGTTTGCGTTTATCCCGCTCTTCAACAGGAGCATTTGTAGTTTGTTCATTCGGATTATTATTCTTACCCCCCTTATTCTTGCCTCTCCCTTTCTTTGATTTATTTTTTCCGGTCGGTGTGGATTGAACAACGTTCACCTCCGAAGTCTTACCGGTGGGAGGAGCAGGAGACGGGGCATTCTGAACATTAGAAGAATTGGATTTCAGGGTTGTAGTTGAAATGGACTGTGAGTGGCTATGAGTGGAACCAATCACACCATCAGCTGCATGCGAGGCAGCCGAAGTAGTAGACGTACTGGAACTACCAGGACGAGGTAAATCAGGCAGTAAATCATACAAGGTTCCCGTTTGTGAATAAACAAGATCAAGGTACTGAGCACGACTAATAGCCTGCTCTTAAGTGACAACACCGCCCATAGCAATGTCTTTACCAATTTTGTTTACGAAGGACTTGGTAAACCATTCTGCCAGTAACTGATCAGGAAGTTCAAGTTTAATGAGACGTTGCCTCCGTCGCCACTCATGAATATGATCGGATATATGAGTTCTCGAGCTTTGTTTGAAGGAGGTTAAAATATCAGTTCCGGTATCGTAACGGATCGGTAACTGGTAATGAGTTAGAAATGCCATTGCAAGGGTGTTGAAATCCGAAAAGAAACCTCGTGGTAATTCAATGTACCACTTCGTAGCAGCACCTGTAAGAGTTCGTTGAAAAAGACGTAGTCGAATGGAGTCGTCCATAAACGAGTTGGACGAGCACCACAAATGGAAAGTCATGAAATGATTATTTGGGTCCTCTCCCACCTTCCCATCAAATTTTGGAATGTCGGATGGAAGCTTTGCAGGAATAACAGGCCATTGGGGAGAGTGACGAATAGGATGATTAAGAATCCTAGACAAATCTGGCAGATCCAAAGTAGCAAGAAAAGGCAACTGCCTATTCACTTGTGGATATTGGTGACTTTGGGGTGGAATCCCCGTCGGTAGACCAGTGGGACCGTATGCGGTCTTCCCCCAGAGGGAAGACCCCGGTTGGCTCTGTGGTGGTTGAATAGGATAGTAATCCCAAGGATTTTGACCTTGAGTCTGAGTAGTGGCTTGAGGTTGAGTAGTCTGACCTAAACCCCAAATAGGATTAGTCACACCTGGATATGGTTGGCCTAGAGTAGGGACAGGTTTCTTCCCCCCATTATTTTGAGGAAAGTTTTGCAGAAGTTGATTCCAATACTGGGCCAATGCAGGAGGTATGTTTTGTCCTAAAGGTGAGGTTGGTCCCGCAATCAAAGGGACAGTTCCACCTGGAAGTTGTATACCAACCGTAGGTTGGTTAGTAACTGTGTTAAGTCCGAGAAAAGAAAAAGGAAACGTACTACCCTGTCCACCCACAGGATTGTGCAAGTTGGGTGCAACATTCTGGATAATGCTACTAGTATTAGGATTGCCAGTGGGAAATTGCAGGAGTGTCAGGATGAAACCGGGAATAGGATGCCTAGGAAACTGAGGGCCACCTGGAGAACTAGCTGGAGTTTGTGGAGGTGCTGGGTGAGGAACACTCAACAAAGGATTCAACGCGTGGTAACTAGGGGGTAGATTTGGATTAACCTCAGGAGTGCGCTGGGTATTAATATGGGCAAGAGTAGTTGCAGGAATCTCGGTCTGAACACTCGAAGTAACGGCGAGATGGGCCATCTCGGGAGGAAGAACAAAATGGTAAGTGGTAGTTTCGGGTGTAGTCTTTGCCTGTGGAGACACAGGAGGGTTGATTTCATAGACAGGGGATGACTCAGTACCAAACAAGACTCGTCAGAAATCACCAGACCAAAAAGGATCTTGGCCTACTACACCGTGAGAAGGCCCAACAGTCGATTCAGAGGATGTAACTATGGTTTCATCAGAAATATTTAATCGTCCAATAGGTCGTTCACCACGACGAATGCGGTAATCCTCTACAGTATTGGTTATTCGGAAATCAACAAGAGGATCAGTGGATGCTACTTGTGGAGGTGGTGTAAAAACTTCTGGGACGTCACTTATGTCCATGTGAGATAAAGTAATAAGGGGAATTTCACTCGGACGAGGAGAGTCCTCAGGGGTACCCTCAGGTGTTGCTGTATGCAAAGGTTCTGAATCTTCCGGATGCTCCGGGGACAAACCTTGCATCCTACGTGAACGTCGCGGGGGAGCAATTGTAAACAAGTGATCAACTCCCCGACGAAAATCCTATGGTCAACTTCGAGAAACAACCAGCACACACTAGTAAACAAAAACTAAGAGGCAATCACCAAGCAAACAATACCTTCTAATTTCGAAGCCACTAGTTGGTGATGAAATCCAACGTCGCAACAACGAGACGAGAAGGGGCGGGGCTAAGGTGGAAAAGTTACGTTGATGACCTGCTTAACAGACTACACCCTGGTGCAAGCTCCCACACATAATCGTGGGTATACCCTCCAAGGAGCCCGAGCAAGTTTGATCAATGTCGATTCCAGGTACCGTGAAGACTTTCCCCTCCACAGTCACCTTGGGTAAGAACCTAGAGAGAACGGCCACTAAGGTCACCACAAACAACAGTACAGCCAGGGGGGATAGTCGTCAGTCCGATCCACACGCAAGGGAAGGGTATCTAGCCCAAAACCAACTCAAAGGCTTCCACTCATAATTTTGGGTATACCTTGGAGTGATCCCCGTAATACGTGCAATCTCTACACCGATGTCAACAAAGCAGGGTTAGTAACTCTGCCAACACCAATGCGACCTAGTGCTTAACCCTTGTGTTAGAAGGGCGTCCCAGAACAATATGTTGCCAATGGATTTTACACTCCCTAACTCAAGATACTATTGTTTGTTTTCGAGATTTTGGAGAGTGTGTCTCTCTTCCTACTCCAAAGAACTAGCCTAGCTAATATGTTGGTGTAAAGAGCCCTAGAAAAAGTTACTAGATTGATTTTAAGATTACGCAATATTCTTAGAGGTTGTTAATTAGTCAAAGGCAACGAAAGTGAAACTCATGATATGTGACTCTGACCCAAGTAATGCAAGGATAATGATGAAATATAATCTTTATCATTCCATGAATCCTAGTTACGGGAGAGAGAGAATATTTTCCGAATCAATCTCAATGCTATGGTGCAAATGCAATGTTCAATTTCCCTTCAGATGTCAATGCAAATAACCATTTATCAATGAACCAATTCTAAATGTCTTTTTCAATACTTCAATAAGCTCTTAAGATTTGATTTTACAATGCTTTCAAAATGACAAAAACAAAAACTTGAAAGAAAACTAAATGTTCACTTTCCAAGAAGAACTCTAATCAATGAGAAATGAAAATCAAATCACACCGAAATGAACAAAACAACCCAACCAATTCTTTCAATGAAAGTAAAAACAAAAACCAAACCAATGAGTCTTCCCAATGCAAATGAAAAGGTTCCTTTGAACCACCAAGCAAAAGAGAAAACTACAAGCACTTAACTTTCTACCAATCCCTGGCTCTCAGCTAGTCAAACACATCTAACTCCAGAAGTCAAAGAGAAAGAAAATGCCAAACAAGGCCAAGAAAAGAAAGTCAAGTTATCAAAAGCAAGAAATACCTAGAAACCCTAAATCTTTCCAAGCAAGCAAACTAAAGCAAGAGAGGTGTAAGTCAATGATCCAGTAAGCCAAAAAGACACAAATCAACTGTTCAGAGAAATTGACAAAGTCAAATCTTGATTTCAAAATTTTTCAAAATCTTGCTCGCAGGCAAGCCTTGGACACAGTGCGAGAATATAGTATTCTCGCAGGACACTTTGATGCAGGATGTGAACAGTTCGCACTGGAATATATATGCAGAGTGTGAACCTTCCTAGTTCTCGCAGGCTGTCAATGGGGACAGTGCGAGAATCCCTGAAACTAATGAAAAATTTGAAAAAGAAAGTAAAATCCAACCTGGCTTATAGACCGAGAAGGTCCCTCAGGGTATCCTGAGGACTCGGACACTGACAACACAGGAAATAAGGCAAATAGAGAAAATGGCCACAGAAAATTCAAAAAACCAAAAAGACAAAGGGATAAGATCCCCAGCGGAGTCGCCAATTTTGTTTCAGGATTAATCCGTAAGTGCAGACACGAACCGATCTCTCTAGATCCACCTGGATCTAGAACAAAACAGGACAAAATACTACTCTTTCCCTAGATCTAGCCTATTGAGTGAACTAAGAGATAAGGGTTATGGACATACCTTATGAACGCTTTCCTTAGATCTCTATTGTTCCAAGCTTCGCTCCAATGCTCTTGCACCGTTCAGATCACAACATCACAAACCAATCGAAGTAAAGGCAGATTAATATATTCAATAACTAATCTATACATGTGATCAAGGAATCATGTAATAAAGTGACATCATCTTTATGGGAAAGGGACATATTACTGTATTGAATTAATTGAAAGTGAAACTTACAACCTGAGCCTTGATGTCGTAGGTCTCCTTTCGATGGCTCCTAGCTCTAACACACACACTCGCTCATGCATGAAGAAAATCAACCACTTGTGATGACCTTGCTGTAGTCTCTTGCTGCTGTAGAATCAATCCTTCATACAGGTTTCCAACAATTCTCCAATCAATCTCTTGCTAGATTGCTTGTTGTAACTTTTTCCATGAGCAATCTCCTCAATATATAGGAGAAGATAACTTAGTTACTTGGATAAAAAATGATCCCAAGATATCTGGAATGCCAGTACTTGAACAACCATTCGTTACCCAACTCATTCTTCTCGAAGATTCCCTTCTAGAAGGCTCGAGAACTTCCTCGTTTTCCCCTTTAAGAAGATGTTCACACCCTAGCCTTTGTTATAGTGCGAACTATTCGCACCCTAGCTTGAGGCATCCTGCGAGAATCAGGCATTCTCGCAGGCAAGTGTATAGGCAGCCTGCGAACTCCTTAAAAAATATAGTTTCTGGAAGCAGACAGTTGCAACTTTTCTCAGGAAAGTATTCTTATTGAAGAGTTTGATTTTTCTATCATCATGACATCATCATAACATCGACACAATGACCAAAATTGTGGATAACATATACTTAAACCAATTATGGTCATATAAGTATAAGCATGCATCCATTATTTCCGATCAAAACACCAGGAAAACACTTCTATACAGAATCCATTTATGAGTGTACAAACATAAGCATGCATCTAGGATATTCAATTCAAGATATAAGATATAAAAACTTATCAGAAAACACGAGGTGTGATGCGACTGCTGATAGGGGTGCTCATTTCCACCCAACCGTAGGCTCGGTGACTCCAAATGGATTTACCACTAGCCACCCCCAAGATAGACCACGATGTTTGAGATTCAGTCTCCTACTTCCAGCTCAACGGAAGTCAAGGATGAAGGTTACTTTCCTTCTCCTCTATTCAGAACTCCCTGTATTTCCAGAGCTCCTCTAGTTTTCTTCCGTGATCCCTATCGCGTGCCTTTCCCCCCCGCCTTTCCCACACTTCCTTTCTTTCCTTTTCTACAAGATTGTGTGTGGCATGAATTCCCCCGTCCATGGTCAGGTCTGGGAGCTTCTACGGATGGGAAATTTTCCCCCGTCCATGGTCAGGTCTGGGAGCTTCTACGGATGGGCAATTTTCCCCCATCCCCTCATTAGCTCTTGAGGAGCCTCCCCACCTACCATCCTGGCGGGTAATTCATTTCAGGGTTAGAGAGTTGCTTTGGTCTTTGAGCAAGTAAAAACCAATACGGTATTGGTTCGGTGGAAGTTAACACAACCATTCCAGGTCCCTTCCACCACCTCTCATTAGCCATCGTGGTCTCTTTTAGCACATCTCCCTCCCAGCAGTCATGCAACACATATTCATAACATATTTACATTTATTGACCTTTTATACAAAGGTCCATCAAATCAAACATTCACATCTTTGAGTTTGCCATAGTTCTTGTCCAATATAGGTATTTTTACAAACTGGGGGAAACAGGGTGTTACAATTATTATAAGGTTAACTTAACAATAATAACCAATAAAAATTTCCATACTCTATATGTACGACTACAAACACTGAATAACAAAACCACACTTACATGTGAAAGAACCATTATACAGAATAACAACAATTACTGATATGCAACATCATACAAAAATTAAACCCATATAAGACATAGATAATTAAGCACATAATAAATGAGACAAGCACATAAAAGACACTTATCTTTTATGAAAAGTCACCAACTGAACACAGAACTTAGACATTCCTCCCATCCATAGACTCTGTTTCTCATAAACATTCAGCAATAGGTTACCCCTAAGCTGGGGCTTAAAATCCACCAGGGAAAAAGGATTCCTAATGTCAGGCTAAGGTTTGATAATCAACAAAATTGTTGAGTCCAAGGTTTCCAACTACTGCAACTAGCCTCTAGTCTCTCATTCCCCACATTCCTATCCCACCCAAGGAAGTGTGCTCCTTATTTTCTCAAAAACCCCTTGGATTCCCCACTTCCCTTCCAAGACTTCAACAATAGGTCGAACATGAAGTCTTAGAGAACTGCAACTAATGCCTAGTGAACCAAGGAACAATTCCCAACAACACTCTCACTTGAAGAGGATTCTCATAAGCCTGACAACCTGCCTCTTTGTCAACAAATCTCTTACTTGGAGAGAATTCTCACGGACCTGACAACCCACCTCTTCGACAACAAATATCTCACCTAGAGAGAATGTTTAGGAGCCTGACAACCTACATCTTCATCAACAAATCTCTCCCTTGGAGAGAATGCTCACGGGCCTAAAAACCTGCCTCTTCGACAATAAATATCTCACATGGAGAGAATTCTCATGGGCCTGACAACGTACCTCTTCAACCACTAACCAATTTTTCCCAAGCATAGGGTTATATAATGGTACTCAATTCTAGATTCCCATGGAGGAGTGTTGGTTTGAATGATCAAGGAATGAGATGAATGACTTTTTACTCCCTGAAATACACTAAGGTCAACAATATATATTGGATGCCTTAAACTAGACACTTGTCACCTTCAGAATTAGTTTTAGCTGCATGGTGACTCATTCACATCCCTCAGAAACTTACGATAAATAATTATCCATAAATTACACTTTTCAGAAATATATATAAAATATTCCCTTGGACGTAAGTCCCCCCTTTTCCCTTTTCGATGGAGTTTATCCTATTGATGATTACAAATTCATGAGACATACTGCATGACATGTTATCCTCTGATACTGAGTGATTTGACCTCTGAGAGAGCACATATGTTGGGTGTTCCCATGAGATGGATATGTCGTTCCTTTCTGGAATGAGATGAGACAATGTGTGCCCTTGTGTGGGGTGAAGATGCCAATGAGATGGGTGTGTCTTTCCTCTATGGATTAATATGAAATGATGCATACCCCTGTGTGGGGTGTGTTGGAACCAAAAGTCACCTATGGATTGCAGCAGAGGTAAGCTCAGTACCCATCAGTTTGCATGTCATAATGAACAAATTTAAGGGTGGTCTAATGGACATAGTCTCAGGATTATATCGCTTCAACTCTGAAAACTGGGCTGGTGTGCATAAGAAGATGAGGTCTTGATCTAAATTCAGTTATTAAGTTGTATTAAAGGTGAGTATGGGGAAGAACTTGAGAAAAATGAAGAGGTATTCTATGGACATCTGGTCCTCCAGTAGCCTAAGGAGGAAAAACTCAGAAGACAAGATTCTCTTGGTTCAGAGTTTTAAGGAATTGAATGAAATTATCACTGAACTGAAATCAAACATACATTATAATTCAATAAAAACAACCTGACTAGATCATCCATGCCCGATTCATTCATTGTTGGAGGGAAAAGACAACACAAGAAACTGATTAAAACGGGTCGCGATGCCACTGTGATCAAACCTACATCACAAAAACATAACTACCCTCGAATGAATCATCCATGCCCGAGTGTTCTAAAACAGTTGTTACAGAGATACAAAAGGAAACTGACTTACATTAAGCAAGAAGCCTCAAATACAAATACATAACCAGAAGAACCAGAGCTTCATTAAAACTTTACAATATGGGAGCTTAGCTCAACCATCGACTATAACAAAATATCAAAACTGAGTATTTATACCCAAAAAAACTTGCCAGCACCACGAGTGTGACTTTGCCATTACAATATAATCCTTGCGTCTGCATCTTCTTCTATCAGTCTGCACTTGCATTCTTCTGTATGGGCTTTGCAGGGAAATCTGGTGACAGGGGAACTTTGAACCGATAGTCTTCTTCCACGGCCAGTTCTTCCAGTTCAACCACCTTCCCCATTTTCATCAACTACTTTCATCGGGATGAGGGCGGGGCCTGACACCCATGAAAGTTCTAGGTGGTTCCCACAACTCCTTCCAATTGATCTCGACATCTTGAAGCCACGCAGATTTTTTGCTTAGACAAAGATGGATGCTTCGATCTTTTGTGTGGCTCCATTGTCTTACCCCAGGCGACCATGGGCCATGACCTCGTGCTTATCCATATGAAATCTTAGGATTTCTCATTTCAAGAGTTTTCACTCCCCTTGATTTCAAATATCCCGATGCTCGAAAACCCAAAACAACCCATCTAGATCGACGGTCGGGTTTGCTTGGAATCTGACGATCATGATCATCACCTCGAACAACTTTAGCCACCTGTTGCTCAATCAGGTTCCTACCTTCCATTTGGCTGGACTTTCCATATGCCCTTGGGTTGTGATCATGGGCCTAATTCCCAGGCGTTTCAAGATTTTGCGTTTCACGAGTATGCACTTTATTCCATGCTGAAATCTTCGAGTCACGAAATCACAATCGCTCTGATTGGGTGACATGCATATCTTTTCATCAGATGGCCCAGATCATATCAACATTTTGGGACCTCAGACCATCAACACTTCTCACCTCATCCTTCCCGAAAAGACTTTCTCCGTGGATCTTGCACCACATATCCTCCTAAAATAGATATCCCAGATCATATTGCAACTTCGCATTTCATGAGTCCTCGTGACTCTGCCCTTTGACTGCTCCATTTAGTGAGCTAGAAAAATGCCAACCTTGCACCATTTGTCCTTCCTAGGATCGATGACTAGGATGGCCCCACGATTTCAAAACTCTGTCTGACGCTAAAATTCGTGTAACTCTATCATCCCTATCGCCCGATGATTGTTGATTCAATCTGCCTGGTGGATCTTCATCATTGAAATCTGATCTTTCTTGGTCACTTGATTTAAGTCCATATCAGACTGCTCTAAGTGTTGCACTTTGTGCTCATGACTATGGCCTATGTAAATGAATACTTGGGCGGCTGGTTGAAGGCTTAGAAAAGAAAAAGGTTAGTGATAGAGGTAAGGAGGGAAGCGGTCGACCTTAGAGAAAATAGAAAATCTAGGACTGTTATTTCTTAGGCGGTCGATCAATGAGAAACAGATCTATCAGACGGGTGAAGACAAATAATAGAAAACTACAAGCCGAGAAGAAAAACCTATGATCAGGTTTGTCAAAGGAGGAAAAATGAGCAAAATTAAAAACTTAGTTAGAAACCATAACTCACAATACTTTGACGAGTTTATGTGCTAACAAGGTGAAGGTTCCCATGTGATGGGTCTGCGTTAGACTCTGGACTGAGTTGTTATGACATGTGCTCTCCTACCTTGTGGACTCAGTTGAGTCAAGCTTGAGATGGTACTCTAGATGATTCTCCTGTGGACTCAGTAAGATATAGATCTATTGAGTAGGACGTCCCTATGGATGAGCACAAGTGGACGTGCCCCTAGTTTCTGAGCACTAGTGCATGTGTGAGATCCCTTTCTATATTTTTTGAGAGTAAGATTTACCTGTAACACTAATCGTGATGTAAAGGGTATAATTTGGCTCCACCATATGTGAAACATAAGTAATTTTTATTGTAATAATTAATTATTTATTTAGTTATTGAGGTCGTCCCTGTTGTGCCAATAGACACACCTATTGATGTGTCTGGTCTAGTATAATTAAAGGTGATTTCCCCATTGAGTAAACATAGTTGTCACTTGTCATTTTAGAATTTCAGCAAGTACACTTTAGGGATGAAGTGCACACCTCTCTTATGCGCAAGTTTCAAGGTAGTAGAGAAACCTCTTGTGTGCATTAGGGTTTCATGGTTGGAGGATATTCTCTTCATAATATAGCAAAGTATTGCTTGTTTTTTCTCCCTTGTTGAGAAGGGTTTTCCTAGGATATTTCTTGTGTTCTTATGCATGGTATTTCTTCTTGTGATCTTGGTTATTGTAGTAATTGTGAATGGTGTAGCTGCATCTATTTATGGTTCAATTACATGACTAAAATGAAATAAACCTCTTGCTTGATCCAAGCATAGTGAAATTTCAACATGGTTTCAGAGAACAAGTCTTGAAGAACCCATTGCACAAGCATTAAATCCAGTCGTCCTCTCTTTTCTGAAGAACTGTACAACCCTCCTAAGGTTTCCATAAATCCTTACGACCCTCTCTTTTTGTTGTTCTATCACTTAATATTGAAACATTGGGGCTAAAAACTACATAGGGGTGCAAGGTCTCCCTTATCACACCTCTAGCAACTCTCAGATTGCAATTTCGATGATTTTGGATTTTTGGCCCTAGGCTTTCTAGGGTTCCACAATTTTCTGCAGAAATTTCAGTTTTAGGGTTTCTAAAACCCATTGAATAAGTTCTACAACTCATCAATATTCCTTTGACTCTCTTAAGGATTATTGTTGGTAGTCACAATTCCAACGAAATCTAAGTTTTCTAGCCTAGCCTAGATGTTAGGTTTCCTAGCCTAGTTGCTAAGGGTTTGTGGAAGAATATGCAAACCATGAAGAACATAAATTTGTTGGAAGAAAGGATTGATGAATTAAGAAACTTCAGAATACATGAAGAAGATTGGAAAATAGATGCAGACCCACCTCAGAAAGATGAAGACAAGAGAGATGATGATTTATTCCTCTAAGACCAAATACAAGATTGAGCATGAATGTAGATTAGTGTAATGTTTCGTACTAGATTCATTATTTGATTAACCTGTAGTTGCTTGCATTCTAATAATGAATGGTATTATCCCTGGCGTGGGATCCCTCTTGTCTTGGACCATTATCCCTAGTACGAGAGTCCAAATTTTCTTGGTTGATTATTATCCTTGTACAAGAGATCAACAAATTATTGTAGATGTTGGCATGTTTATAGGAAAAGTGTGCTTGTCATTGATGGAAAGAACAAAAACGACATTGGCATGTTTACAGGAAGAGTGTCATTGTCATTGATGGAAAGATCAGAGTGTGAATCGATGGAAAAATAGGAACAATGTAAGCTCAGGTGAAGAAGCAAACAATATGCAGATATAAAAGCTTAGGAGAGATAGTGTTTTGAGATGCGTAGATGATATCCCATACAACAAGGCTTGCAGAATGATCAAATCTAGTGTTCGTTGACACTTAAAGATTTGAGAAAGCCAAATCTTAGGAGGAGGTGTGACAGTGGTCATTGGATCACCAATCCCGAATACCCGATGTCCATTAGATCAGAGTCTAGTAACCAGAGGAAGCGCAGAGGAGAAGTACAGACCTGATTCATTGGATCTGAGCACCGAGGACCAACAACCGTTGTATCTAGTACAATTGTGAAGAGGACAAGGCCTTGATATATCCTCCAAATCCACGTAATGTGAAATCATGATAATATCTAAACCATTGGATCCATAGGACACATGGCAAGAGATCATCATTTCGTTGACTCACGAACTGGAAAAGTCAAAGGTAAGAGTTGTAGGAACTCGCGAAACGTGAAGTCGTGATAAGATATGGACCGTTGGATCATAGAGGGTTGTAGGCCATTGATCTAGAGTATTTCAGATATTGGGAGTTGGAAGAGTCAGGGTTGGATCATGTTCAAACACCCGACATGCAAAGTCATGATTTGATCACAACCGTCGATCAAAGGGAGAACGAGGACCGTTGATTCGAGAAGGAAATGTGGCAGACCACGTTAGTAGGCTACGTCAGTAAGGACATGTGGTGCAATTAGACAATGACAAGTGTCAATTTGATTTGGCATTTCAGGTACATGGAAATCACAAATCTGAGTGACACGTGGCAACTACTAGGCTCATGACACATCATCTATTGACGCAAGAGTTATGTCACTCCAAGAGTTTTTCTTTGGGATTTTTACCACCAGTACTCACCCAAATACCCGAAGTCCCGAAGGCCAAAGTCCTGGAGCGGAGGATAGTCATTGGATTAAAGAGGACATGCGTTAGTGGATTTTCAACTCCGACAAAAAGTAAAGGAAGGATGTATGAGAGTTTGAGAATTGAAATCTCCGAAGTCAGGAGACACGAAGGAGATATTGACCATTGATCCAAGAGGGACACACGTCATTGGATCATGGAATCTGAGTGAAATTCTCTGGGAGAAAATGAGAACTTGAGAATTGAAACTCCCGGAGCCTTGATCGTGAAATTGATCTCGTTCGTTGGTTTGGAGGGACACATGTCATTTGATCTCTGAGACCAAGGATTGTGCATGGACAAAGGAAATAAGGAAGAGCCATCGATTGATGAGGATAGATGTCAGTAGATCTTCCATTTCAAAAGATATCCAGTTAACAAAAACAGGGTTTGAGAGGTGAAACTCCCAGAGCCCAGATCACAAAGGAAACCTCATTCGTTGATGTAGGAAGGAGATATATGGTCCACGGAATTGAGAGGACAGATCTGAACTATCTGTTCAAGAGCACCGTCAAGATCTTGAGATCGACGGTCATGCTCCATTGCGGGGCCTGGAGACTCATGGTGAATTGTGGGGAGAAAAGCGGGTTTTACTCAAACCACCTATGGACATGCCCACAATCACGTGGTTACATGAAGCTCATAGTCCAAGGTCATATCATGAAATGGGGCTACTGCTCACCAGACAAAAATCGGGAAGCACCTTTTGAATGAGCATTTGATCACCATCGATGGTCACATGAAGAAAAGGGCTTAGAAGCCAAAGACGATTGATTGTAACTAACATAGAAGACGAAGAGTGTCGACTATCAGAGAATATAAGGAATCTTATCATAACACCTAGTGATGATGAACTCATGGAGATAACCACCAGGGATAACTCGACATGAGAAAGTAATGCAGAACAAAGAAGTAAAGTGATTTTTTTTGTTGTCGAACTATGCAGGAGTGAGGATGAGCTGCAGTGAACAACCTGTAGAGAAGAACAATGACGCAGTGAAGAGAATGTAGAGACATTTCATATAGTATGCAGAGGGTGCACATAGAATATAAAAATTCAGAACAAATAAGATATTAGTGATGTTGTTGAGTGTGATTTATGCGGGTAGAAGCATGCATTGTGCAGGTGTTGAAGCATAGAAGAAGCAAGGAACAAAAAAACATATATGATAGAAGAACATAAAGTGCAGAAGACGTGAAGAGAGAGACACTGATATAGGAAGAGAAAAGCAGTGTAGCAGAACAGTGATGAGGATGGCAAGCCATAGATAAATGTTGTATCACTGTGACAAAGTCGCAAAAAGAAAATATTTATATTTCAGGGTGGTAGGGAGGCACTAGGGAGGATTGGTGTCCTTAGAGTTTCAAGTGGGTGCTTGAACACAGGGAGTTTTAGCTTCCATTTGGTTGCAACTAGAAAAACCAGGGTGGCAGGGTGGTGCAAGGGAGAACCATTGTTCTCTATTATACAAGCTGGTTCCTGTGTGATTGGAAGTTGGTGCTTCCATCCAGTTGGTGTTGGAACACTCAGGGAGTTGGTGCTTCCTTCTAGTGGGTGCTAGAGAAACCAAAGAGTTGGTTCTCTCAACAAGTTGTTGCTTGTAAAACAAAGGTTGTAGCCTTAAGAGGAGTTAGAGCTCATAAGAATGATAATGTAAAGAAAATAAAGATTACTTATCATATCAAGAAGAAGAGGTTTTTCCCTTTATGGGTTTCCTCAGGAAATATCTATCTCTGTATATTTCATGT
>JZKD02S1605551.1:502365-513038 GCA_000966675.3 Picea glauca | reverse complement strand
TCTCAAGTGTCCAACAATTGGTATTAGAGCATGTTCCTTTTATTTAAAGGTAGATCAGTAAGCTTAAACATGTCAAGTCATGAAGGAACTTCAACCAATAAGGACCCTCTGTTCAATGGAACAAACTTTGCCTTCTGGAAAGTTAGGATGAGAACCTACATAATGGATTTAGGTGCATATGTCTGGGATGTGGTAGAGACTGGTTATGTAAAGCTAGTTGTATTAGCTAATAAGGATGACAAGCTAGAATTCAGCTTCAACGTTAAGGCTATGAATGTTATTCTGAGTGGGCTTGTAGAAGCAGAATTTGTAAAAGTTATGCACTTAGAAACTGCCAAAGAAATTTAGGACAAACTCATTATAAGTTATGAAGGTAACAAGAAGGTAAAGTATGCCAAGCTTCAAACCTAGAGATTATAGTTTGAACAGCTAAATATGAAAGAGGATGAAACTCTTGGGAAGTACTTTCTGAGAGTTGAAGAACTAGTGAATGCCATGAAGAGTCTTGGTGATAAGTTTGAAGATGTAGTTTTAGTCCAGAAGATTTTAAGATCTTTTTCAGAAAGGTTCAACCCAAAGGTCTCTGCTATAGAAGAACTTAATGATCTAAAAAATCCTCCTTTTGATCAACTTCTAGGAACGTTGACTCCATATGAAATTAGGATAGGTAAAGATAAATCCACTTCTAGAGAAGCATCATTTAAAGCTGATAAGAATGAGGACTCCGAGCCTGATGAAATTGAAGAAAAATTTGTGAGAAGACTAAAGAAAGGATCAGGCAAGTACCAAGGCAAATTTCCCTTCAAATGTTTTAATTGTGGAAATATAGGTCACTTTGCATCTAAGTGTCCATACAAGAAGAAGGATTAGAATTCTAAAGGAGAAAAGAAGTTCAA
Organism: Picea glauca; assembly: GCA_000966675.3. Lineage (NCBI taxonomy): Eukaryota > Viridiplantae > Streptophyta > Pinopsida > Pinales > Pinaceae > Picea > Picea glauca. The sequence goes on along the minus strand of JZKD02S1605551.1, from coordinate 512,142 downwards.
ACCCAAAAGATTTGGTAAAAATAAAGTTTATGTGTAAACAATGATGACTCTTTAGAAGACACAGATAGTGACTCCTCATCTGAAGATAAGGTTAATGACTTTATGCTTATGGACCAAGAGGATTATGATAATAAAAGAAAAGGAAGTAATGTTGAATATGAAGAAGTTGTGATTGAATTGGAAGGATAACTGATCAGTGCTCTAGAAGAAATTGCTAGACTCAGATCTAAGAAGAAAAAGCAAAAACAATTGTTGATACAGTTTGAGAAATACAATAAAGAACCTAATGAAGACTTTTCCCTGCTAAAAGTGGAATTAGAAGAGGCAAAGAAAATAGACAACATTTTGAAATAGCATTTATCAGAAAAGAAGGCAAGGTGTGAAGCCTTGGAAGAACAAGTAGTAAAAACCAGAAAAGAGATGGATATGTTTAAAACATTGTATCTTCAAAAACTTCCAATCATTAAATCCACAGCAGAACTAAACGACATTTGAGAAAACAAAGATCTTCGTCATTGAAGACTGGTTTAGGGTATGTAAATGGTTCAAGAAGCAAACAACCAGAAAGCAAAGAGTCAATAAAGATGATCAAGTTCGAAGTCAACAGATAATCATACCATGAGATTACTCTATCACCTGAAGCTGATAAAGACAATATGATCCCTGATAAAAAACAAAGAGATCATAAGATGGATCAACAAATGCCAAAAATAAGGCCATCCTTCAGGTACCAAAATTTATTTCATGGCTATTGGTTTTATTGTTCTAATTTTGGTCATAAGATTGTAAACTGTCAAATTACGTTTAGAGACATGCAACTGAGGAGGTCAAGAAATAGACAATATTTACAACATAGAACTAAGAAGCCAATGAATAAACAACGTAGCACCAATCACTTTGACCTACTGAACAATGACCTCCAATGTTATAATTGTCATCACTTTGGCCACAAAGCTGCAAACTGACATTTGAATAAGTACAAGGCAGATCCAAGGATAAATCCTTTAGCTAGAAATGCCAACACATGGAAAAAGAAAGACAGTGAGAAATGTGGTCTAGTACTTTGAGCTCAAAAATAAAAAGATCCCTAGTATATAGATAGTGGATGTTCCAAGCACATGACTAGATACAAGGATAAGTTTATGTCTATAAGTAAAAGTAAAACAAGAAAAGTAACCCTTGGAAATGATGAACCAGGTAAAATCCAGGGTAAAGGGATGGTGAGTTTGAGTAATGGTAAAGGAAAATCCTAGTATGTTCTTCTTGTAGATGGGATGAAACATAATTTTCTCAGTGTATGTCAAATGTGTGATAGAGGATGTGAAGTGGTGTTCACTTCCAAGGATTGTAAGATAAAGTATGTAAACTCAGGACAAGTGGTGGCTAGAGGCATAAGGATAGAAAATAATGTATATGTGATGAAAGAAGATAAAGAAGAGTGGCATCTAAGAAAACATGATGAAATATGGTTATGGCATAGGAGACTTGGACATCTAAACTTTGACCACTTAATCAAGCTCAAAAATCTTGAGGTAGTAAAAGATCTTCCAAGAATATCAAAGCTACAAGACTCTATGTGTAAACCTTGTCAAGTAGGAAAGCTAACTAGGACACAGTTTAAATCCAAGAGCTCTACTTCAATAGAGAAACCACTCCAATTAGTTCATATGGATTTATGAGGACCATCAATACAGGAAGGCATGGGGAAGGAAAACTACTTTATGTTGATCATTGATGATTACTCCAGACTTACTTGGGTTGCTTTTCTCAAAGAAAAAACTGAAGCATTTGAGAAATTTAAAATATTTAAGGCTTTAACTGAGAATCAAACATGCAAGAGGTTAAAGGCAGTAAGATCAGACAAAGGAGAATAATTATGTGATAAACATGGGATCAAGAGAGAATACACAATCCCATGAACTCCACAACAAAATCGAGTAGTTGAGAGGCAAAATAGAATAGTTCAACAAGTGGCCAGGCCAATGATGAATGAGCAAGGAAATATTGTAAGAAATAAGGCTTGATTGGTCTGCAAAGGATATGCTCAAAGAGAAGGAGTGGACTTTGATTAAACATTTGCATCTATAGCAAGATTAGAAGCTATTAGAATGTTTCTTGCATGTGCTTGTCATAAACAGTTTAAAGTCTACCAAATGGATGTCAAGTCGGATTTTCTAAATGGAGATCTAAAATAAGAAGTCTATATGGAACAACCAAAGGGTTTCCAACTGTCAGATAACCTTGACTGTGTCTGCAAGGTGAATAAAGCCTTATATGTGTTGAAACAAGCTCCTTATGCTTGGTATCCCAGACTGGATACATATCTACAAGACAGAGGGTTCAAGAGAGGAACAATTGACAACAATATATATATCAAAATAGAGGGTAATGATCTGCTCATTGTGTTGGTCTATGTAGATGACATCATCTTCGGTAGTAATAATGCTTCATTGGTAAAATGGTTTGCTTCTTCCATGCGATCTGAATTTGAAATGTCTATGATAGGGGAATTGCCATTTTTTCTTGGCCTACAAATTACTCAGAGGTCTGAAGGAATATTTCTTTCTCAAGAAAAATATCTAAGACAAATGTTGAAAAGGTTTCAAATCAAAGATTCTAAACCTATGAGAACACCTATGGTTACTGGATGTAAGTTAAGAAAGGATGATGATTCACCTGATGTTGATCATATTTCATATAGGTCTAAGATATGAAACCTATTGTACATCATAACATCCCATCCAGACATAATGCATGTTGTTGGCATGGTAGGAAGGTATCAGGATGCACCTAAACAGAGTCATCTGTTAGCTGTCAAAAGAATATTCATATACTTGAAAGGAACAATGGACTATGGCCTATGGTATCCCAAAAATCATAATTTCCAACTATTAGTCTATTCAGATGTTGATTGGGCTAACTGCGTGGATGAAAGGAGAAGCACGAGTGGAGGTGCATTCTTCTTAGGAGATTCCCTTTTATCATGGTTGCGAAAGAAGAAAGGTTCCATTTACTTATCAACTACAAAAGTTGAATACATTGCAGCTGCCACATGCTGAACCCAAGTGTTGTGGATGATTCAGACACTTGCATACTTGGAGGTAAAATATACTACATCGATCCCAATTCATTGTGATAATACTAGTGCAATCAGTTTGTCAAAGAACCTTGTATTTCACTCCAATACCAAGCATATACCCATCAAGTATCACCTCTTGAGGGAACAAGTGACCAACACTGTTGTTGCTTTGCATTATATTCCTTCCAAAGATCAGATTGTTGATATCTTCACTAAACCGCTTGCAAAATCTCATTCTAAGTATCTATGCAAGAATTTGGGCGTGAACCCATTATCAACCTAAGAGGGTCCATCCTGTCAGGGGTAGTATGTATTGGTTGAATATATGATACCTCTAAAAAGTACTGCAACAACTCAGGGGGAGCATGATTTCTTTGACATTGATGTCAAAGGGGAGAAAAGGAGTAGTCTGGATGCCATAGTTGGAGATCTAAGTAGAATAGTGTAGCCGTTCAAGGTTTCCATCAATGCTAAAGGGGGAGATTGTTGTCATGTTTACAGGTAGAGTGTGCTTGTCATTGATGGCAAGAACAACAACGACGTTGGAATGTTTACAGGCAGAGTGTTCTTGTCATTGATGGAAATATTAGAGTGTGCATCGATGGAAAAATAGGAACAACGTAAGCTCGGGTGAAGAAGAAAACAATATGCAGAGATCAAATCTCAGGAGAGATAATTTTCTGATATGCACAGACGAGATCCCATACATCAAGGCTCACAGAAGGATCAAAACTCATGGCCATTGACACTTTGAGATTTGAGAAAGCCAAAGATTAGGAGGAGAAGCAACAACGGTTGTTGGATCACCAATCCCGAATACCCAATGTCTGTTAGATCAGACTCTAGTAACCCGAGGAAGCGCAGAGGAGAAGTACAGATCTGATCTGTTGGATCTGAGCGCTGAGGAAAAAAAACCGTCGAATCAAGTACAAGTGCGAAGAGGATAGCGCCTAGATTCATCCTACAACTCCGTGAAATGTGAAATCGTGATAAGATATGAACCGTTGGATCCAGAGGACACATGGTGAGAGATCAACATTTCACTGACTCATGAATTGGAAAATTCAAAGGTAAGAGTTATAGGAACTCGTGAAATGCGAAGTCTCAATAAGATCTAGACCGTTGGATCACAGAGGGTTGTTGGCCATTGATCTAGTGTATTTCGGATATCGGAAGTTGGAAGAGTCATGGTTGGCTCATGTTCAAACACCCGACACGTGAAGTCGTGATTTGATCACAACCGTCAATCAAAGGGAGAACGAGGACCTTTGATTTGAAAAGGACATGTGGAAGACCACGTCAACAGACTACATCAGCAAGGACATGTGGTGCAATCAGACAATGACAAGTGTCAAGTTGATTCGACATTTTAGGTACGTAGAAATCACAAATCCGAGTGACACGTGGTAGCTGCTCGGCTCATGACACGTCATCGAGTGACGCAAGAGTTATGTCACTCTGGGAGTTTTGATTTTTACCACTAGTACTCACCCAAAGACCCAAAGTCCCAAAGGCCAAAGTCTCAGAGCGGAGGATAGCCGTTGGATTAAAGAGGACATGCATCAGTGGATTTTCAACTCCAGGAAAAATCAAAGGAAGGATGAATGAGAGTTTGAGAATTGAAATCTTTGAATTCTGGAGACACGAAGGAGATATCGAATGTTGATCCGAGAGGGACACGCATTGTTGGATCATGGACTCTGGGTGAAATTCTTTGGGAGAAAACGAGAACTTGAGAATTGAAACTCCTGGAGCCCGGGTCGCAAAATTGATCTCGTCTGTTGGTTTGGAGGGACACGTGTCATTTGATCGCTGAGACCAAGGATTGTGCATGGAAAAAGGAAATAAGGTAGAGCCATCGATTGATGAGGACAGATGTCAACATATCTTCCATTCCGAAAGATATCCAGTCAGCAGCAAAAGGGTTTGAGAGTTGAAACTCCCAAAGCCCGGATCACAAAGGAAACCTCAGTCATTGATGGAGGAAGGAGAGATATGGTCCACAGACTTGAGAGGATAGATATGAACTATTTGTTCGATAGCACCGTCAAGATCGTGATATCGACGGTCATGCTCCATTGCGAGGCCTAAACATGCTTAGGCCTTAATTTCTCGTAAGCGGGCTGCAATAGAAACCACAGTTTTGGAAAAAGGACATGTGTAGACTTGTGGTGAATTGCGGGGTGAAAAGTGGGTTTCCCTCAAACTGCCTATAAATGTTCCCACAATCACATGGTCACATGAAGCTCATAGCCCAAGGTCATATCGTGAAACAGAGCCAGTCCTCACCAGACAGAAATTGGGAAGCGCCTTTTGAATAAGCATTTTATCACCACCGATGGTCATGTGAAGGAAAGGGCTTAGAATCCAAAGACGACTGAATGTAACTGACGTAGAAGATGAAGAGTCTCGACTGCCAAGGAATCTAAGGAATCTTAGCATAATGTCCAGTGATGATGAACGCATGGAGCTAACTACCAGGGATAACGAAGAGTTTCCATGATGATCAGGAGATGACTCGACATGAGAAAGGAATGCAGAACAAAGAAGTAAAGTGATTTTTCTACTGTCAAGCTATGTAGAAGTGAGGATGAGTTGCAATGAACAACCTGTAGGGCAGAATAGTGATGCAGTGAATAGCATGTAGAGGTATTTCACATAGTATGCAGTGGGTGCACAGAGAATATAAAAACACAAAACATAGAAGAGATTAGTGTTGTTGTTGAGTGTGATTTATGTGGGTAGAAGCATGAGGTGTGCAGGTGCTAAAGCGTATAAGAAGAAAGGAACAAAAAGGCATATCTAAGAGAAGAATAGAAAGTGCACCAAATGCAAGGAGAGAGACATTGATGCAGGTAGAGCAGAGCAGTGTAGCATAACAATGATGAGACTGGTAAGCCATAGATAAATGATGTATCACTATGGTAAGTCGTAAAAATAAAATATTTATATTTTAGGGTGGTAGGGAGGTGCTGGAGAGGCTTGTTGTCCTTAGAGTTTCAAGTGGGTGCTTTAAAAGAGGGAGTTGTATCTTCCATCTGGTTGCATCCAGAAAAACTAGGGTGGCAGGGTGGTGCAATGGAGAACCATTGTTCTCTGTTATACAGGTTGGTGCCTGTGTGACTCGAAGTTGGTTCTTCCATCCAATTGGTGCTGGAACACTCACGGAGTTGGTGCTTCCTTCTAGTGGGTGCTAGAGAAACCAGAGAGTTGGTGCTCTCAACAAGTTTTTTCTTGTAAAATAGAGGTTGTAGCCTCAAGAGGAGTTGGAGCTCATAAGAATGATAATGTAAAGAAAATAAATATTACTTATCATATCAAGAAGAAGAGGTTTTCCCTTTATGGGTTTCCTCAAGAAATATCTATCTCTATATATTTCATGTGTGTGATTGATGGTTAATATTCTATTGCTTACTTCCCTGGATCATTGTGATCGTCATTAAGTGTTATGTAAAGACTTTAAAATGGGAATAATTGTTTAAGCATAGTAACGAATAATTCACCACCCCTTCTCAGTTGTCCAACAATAGAGTCAGTAGAGGACCTAAGAATACATGAGATGCCTCCAGGTTAAGAAAATAGGAAAAGGAATATGTCTATCCTTAAGACTTTAGAGGGAGTCACTTGACTCAGAGGGATTCAAACTATTTGAGAAGAAGGAAGAGACAATACCTTCTCCCCTTCAGCAATTTAGAGGGAGACAACCATTGTTCCAATTGCTCCAGTTGATGTTCCTAGAGACATTGCAGTAGGCCATAAAATACCTGCCTAGGCTTGAAAAAATCTACAAAAGGCAGAGGGACATGCATTTCCTCAAGGAACATTCCGAGAGAGCAAGATATGAAATATATTTTCGAGCTATTTTTCATCCATGAGCCACATCATTGATACTGAGCCTTCTTGTCATGGAGAAGCAATAGGTTAGCAGGTATGGAAAGATGCCATTGCAGAAGAGTATCAATCCATCTTGAAGAATGATGTGTGGGATATTGTTCCGAGACTAGAAGGGAAGTTTGTAGTATCTTACAAGTGGATCTATAAAATCAAGCATGAATCTAATGGAAGTGTCAAGAAATACAAAGTGAGATGTTTATCCATAGGATTCTTACAAGTGGAGGGAATTGATTATGAGGAGACATTTTCTCTAGTAGCTCGATACATCTCCATCCGTACTATCATTGCACTAGTTGCATCCATGGGTTCGAAACTACATCAAATGGATGTAAAGACAACATTTCTCAATGGTGATATTCAGGAAGAAGTTTACATTGAGCAGCTAGAAGTATTTGTGATACACGACAAGAAATCTCATGTGTGCGGGTTGAAGAAATCCCTATATGGACTAAAGAAGGAACCTCATGCTTGGTACCAGAAGATGGATGGATTCTTGATGAGTTTGGGCTTCAACAAAAGTGTTGTTGATCCAAACCTATATTATCACATTGTTGGTGACGAGTTCCTGATCTTGGTCTTGTATGTGGATGACTTATTCCTCACTAGTTCAGAGAGACTTATTACTGAATACAAGCAAGCATTGACTTCTAAATTTGAGATGAAGGATCTAGGTATGATGCACTACTTCTTGGGACTAGAAGTATGGCAGAGGAATGATGAGATTTTCCTGAGTCGAGAAAAATATATAGTGGAGATATTGAAGAAGTTTAGTATGAAAGACTGCAAATCCATGCCTATACCAATGGTGATGGATTTGAAGAACATGAACGATGCTTCTATTTATTCAGGTGAGATCGATCCACATTTATATCGACAGCTAATTGGATCATTGATGTATCTGGTTAACACCAGACTTGACATATGTTATGCATTGAATGTACTTATTCAGTTCATGAGTCAGCTGAGACAAACTGAGTAGATAGAAGAGAAGCATGTATTGAGATATATACGAGGCACAATTGGATATGGCCTGAGATATGCCTCTAGTGTAGACATGTGTTTGTAGGGATATGTCGATGAAAATTGGGAAAGGAGCGCAATGGACCAGAAGAGCACATTTGGTTGTTGTTTTACCTTGGGGTCTACCATGGTTTCCTGGTGCAGTAGGAAATAGAGATCTGTGGCCTTGAGTACCACAGAAGCAGAGTATATAGTGTTGAGTGTGTCAGTCCATGAAACAATGTGGCTTCACAAGCTCCTAAAAGATTTATTTGATCATGAGTTGGATCCTACCATTATTCATTGTGATAACTAGAGCTGTGTGAAGCTCTCTGATAATCCTATGTTTCACGATAGATCGAAACACATTGAGATAACATATCATTATATCATAGACATGGTACAGAGGAAAGTAGTACATGTGTAGTACCTTCCTACACATGAGCATATTGCATATATCTTCACCAAACCGCTTGCCAAGACAAAGTTCGAGTACTTCAGTGAGAGACTTGGCCTGGTGAAGAATACCTCCCTAGATGAGAGGGAGTGTTGATGATTACAGCTTCGTGAGACATCCTCAAAGACATGTTCTCCTCTGAGACTGAGTGATTCAACCTATGAGAGAGCCCATGTGTTGGGTGTGCCCATGAGATGGGTGTGTCATTCCTCTATAGACTGAGATGAGACAATGTGTGCCCCTGTGTGGGGTGAGGATTCCAATGATATGGGTGTGTCTTTCCTCTCTGGATTAAGATGAAATGATGTGTACCCCTATGTGGGGTGAAGGTGCCCATATGATGGGTGTGCGTCATACTCTGGACTGAGTTGTTACGACATGTGGTCTCCTGCATTGTGGACTCAGTTGAGAAAGGATTGAGATGGTACTCTAGATGATTCTCATTTGGACTCAGTGAGATAGAGATCTACTGAGTAGAATGTCCCTGTGGCTGAGAACATGTGGATATGCCCCTAGTGGCTGAGAACTAGTGGATGTGTGAGATCCCTTGTTATATTGTCTAAGAGTAAGATTTACTTGTAACCCTAATTGTGATGTAAAGGGTATAGGTCATCTCCAACACATGTGAAAGATAATTAATTTTTATTGTTATAATTAATTATTTTCTAAGTTATTGAGGTCGTCCCTGTTGTGCCAACATACACACCTATTGTTTTGTCTGGTCTAGTATAAGTAAAGGTGATTTCCCCATTGAGGAAACACACTTGTCACTTGTCATTTCAGAATTTCAGCAAGTACACTTTAGGGCTAAAGTGCACACCTCTCTTGGGCACAAGTTTCAAGTTAGTAGAGCACCCTCTTGTGTGAATTAGGGTTTCATGGTTGGAGGATCTTCTCTTGAGAATATAGAAAAGGATTGTTGGGTTTTTCTCCCTTGTTGATAAGGGTTTTCCTAGGATATTTCTTGTGTTCTTGTGTATGCTATTTTTTCTTGTGTTCTTGTGCATGCTATTTTTTCTTGTGATATTGGTTATTGCAACAATTGTGAATGGTGTAGCTGCATTTTTTTATGGTTCAATTACATGACTAAAATGAAATAAACCTCATGCTTGATCCAAGCATGGTGAAAATTCAACATAGTCCCCCATCTCTTTTCGTCTAATCTTTCTGTGTGGAATGATGTGATATTATTAATAACTTGAGTGTGATTACATTTTACAAGGATAGTCGCACTGCCCTCTTTGCATCCGGTCTCACCAACCCCATAACCACATAGGCTCTTTGACCTCAAATACATATACATCCATATATATATATATATATATATATATATATATATATATATATA
>JZKD02S1605551.1:487869-499731 GCA_000966675.3 Picea glauca | reverse complement strand
CCCTCTTTATGTATCCCTATCCCTCACTCTCACACACTCTCTTTTTCTTCCCCTCTCCGCCTCTCACACTCTCTTTATTCATGTCTCTATTCATCCCCCCTCTCTATATCATAAGAATATAAATGGGCCTTGACCTAGACATGTCAAGACCTATACCTAGATCTAGACATAGCAATACCTAGACATGTCAAGACCTAGACCATGAAATAGACCTATACGATTACCATGAAATAGACCATGAAATATACCTAGATCTAGATCTAGACCATAACCTATACCACAATATAGAGCTAGATCTAGACTTAAAACATGACCTAGACCTATACCATGACCATGACTTAGACCATGACCTAGAGCTTGACCTATACCATGACCTAGACCCCCCTAGCTCCGTCTAAGCCTAGGAATAACCTATACTCGACAATTAACTGCCTTCATACCTATTTTTAAAGGCTCCACAACCATTGCACCCACATCTTGGTTCTCTAGCCATTTATCTAGGCTTCAAAACACTTTCAATACTAAGCCATTAGGTCCTGCTTGTCCCCAAACCCCTATACATTTTTATTCATAAGGATGTTTGGTCTATAATAAATGCTATATTCATTGCATTAAGAGCACACAGACACTCTTGTGACTTGAAATCCTTTTGGTTGTGCGCTCATCCATGCCCAAGAAGAATGCACATGCGTCTTAGGAACGCACACGCGTTCTCGCTAGGAATTTTATATGCAAAGCACACTCCTCTACGTCATATATCTAAAAAACTTGAACAACCCTGACACATGCATGAAAAAATAGGAAGAACATACAAGTTTTTGTTCTTTTTGTCTTTTTGTTTAATTCATAGAATTTTTTTTACTTTGCAAGACAAGTGTGGGAAGAATTGGAAGACAAATTTTCCAAGTGGAATTGGAATTGATGGTTGCTTGTTCTCATGTCTTCTTGGAGTTGGAAGACAAATTTTTCCAATTGGAACTATTAGTTGTGTTTTCTTGTGTAATACCAAGACAAATTTGTCCAATTGGAATTGTTAGTTGTGTAATACCAAGACAAATTTATCTAATTGGAATTGGAGTTGTTAGTTGTGTCTTATTTTTTAATAACAAGACAGATTTGTCCAATTGGAATTAGAATTGTTAGTTGTGTCTTCTTTTGTAATACAAAGACAATTTTTTCTACTTGGAATTGGAATTTCTAGTTATGTCTTCTTGTGTAATACCAAGAAAAAATTGTGGTGGGGGTGCTTTGAAGCCATTTTTTCTCTTTAAACATGGGGAACCTACAAAATCAAGAAAGAAAGTCCTCGAGGAAAGAGAAATCCATAGAAAAGGTAGAATAATAAAGGGAAAAGGAAAATTTATGTATGTCAAAGCGTAGGGATTTCAGAAGAGGGATATCCAATTTCTAGAAAAATAGATGTTGATGTTGTTTATCCTCCTTCACCACAAGCAAAGTGAAAGATCCAATAGAGAACAATCCAGTCAATATACGATCAAGAAAACTTGTTTTGGATTACCAGTTGATGGAGAATTTGCTTGGAGATGATTATACAATGGATGAAATTAGAGAGACAACTTGTGCACAACATTGTGGTGAAGATGTTCCTGTGGTGAAACCTCTTGTTGGAGAGTCAAAGGTTCTAGAAACTAGTCAATCCCATGTCCACTCTCTTCTCAGAATTGATTGACCAATGATTGAAGGGGAGAGAGTTGCAACATTGTTAACTCCACAACAGAGAGGCCAAGAGTTCCAGAATAGGGGTTCATCGTTGCTACCTATATTGAGCATTGTGCATCGAAGAACTCCTAAATGCATTCAAGTGGATGAAATTCATCTAGCATCACTTGAAGGTAAGTTACCTAACCATACTATTCATTATCATTCTTATAAAATCATTAAAGAATATTTTGAACCGAAATCCGATGTCATAAATGCCAATTGTTTTTGGATTTGTTAAAATCTAGAAGTTTGACTGTATTTAGGATAATTTTAGACATTAAAACAATCAAAAGTTTAGAAACAAGTCATCATATTGTTAAAAAACTTGTGGATTCTTTTCAAAGAATTGGTAATAAATCTCGTTCTAAAGACTGTAGTGCATCTCGATGTGTCTTTTCATTCTAAATATTCTCCCGACACATTCAATAACACTGAATCAACCAGACAGAGCCAAATCGTACTCCTTGCTCTTCTATCCATCTTCTCTAAATATTCTTTTGACATATCAATAGATTGAGTACTAGTAGTTTGTGTAATAGTAGGATGTGTACCAGTAGGTCATATACTAGGATCCACATCTATCCATTGTTCTTTGTTTACAAGAAGGTCATCCATCTTGAGCTTCCATAGCTCAAATTTTTTACCGTTGAAATTCTCAATCTCGATTCTAGAACTTCTTGCCATTATATTTCAACACACAGATCACCACTGCAAACCTCCCACTGAACCCAGGCTTATCACAGACCCAAGATAAACTTTATCTATCAAGACCAATCCAAACCCTCAGCAAAAAAGGCATTCCCATGAAGCCAAAAATATGCTCTGATACCACATGTAAGTTTAAACCTGTGAAGTAAACAAATGCATACAGATTCTTAAGAAAAATAGAAATTAATCAAAGGCTCATACACATAGTACACAAATATTTACACTGGAAACCCTTAGTTGGGAGAAAACCATCCTTCCTTGGTGCCACACCTATCAACTCTTCATTGTATTAATTTCACCATTCACAATACAATATATACAAAATTTAAGGTTTTTTCGTAGCTACCAAAACCTTAATCCCTTAATCCGAGATTAATTTAGAAAACCACTTTAAATATCAAAAAATACTAAAATAGAAAAAACCACACACAAAACAAATTTGGGGCGTTTCCCCAAACCCCGTCGGCTCAGTGTAACCAAAGGGGCCACTCTTAGCCCCCCTAAGAAAGCACCCAATGCACATGACACAAACAACACTGCTAGGTAGGGATATTCAGACGTAGTTGTCAAATCTGATGCACCCCCCACACATATGAAAAGAATATAACACCTACCCAATAACTCAACTTTTAGCCATGACAATTCTAAATGAGGGTTCTTAGGCCTATAGAGAATCACAACATGGGTACCACATGGTAAAGGAAATTCTAACTAGGTTTCCCATGAAGAGTAGGATCTACTAGACAAGTTACAACATGAAAATAAGAAAGGCTAAGGTCCATGCTAAGGTCACAACTTGGTTGGTTTGAACATAAGGCATTGTGACAACAGAAGTGATGATTGATAATGCAACATGATATCATATGGAAAAATATATCCCTATATTCAAATTAGAACACGTACCTCATGGTTGCGTGGATGTCTCCATACAAAATTCCAAACAAAACATCATCAAATCCTGTAAAACTCATCCAAAAATGCTAGACTTGAGGTTAAAATGCATAGTGAAATCTCATAAAAAAAATGTTTTTATATTTTTTGGACATGATGTACAAGGTATGTATTTTATATATACATATGGTTTGTCTCTTACTTATGTTTTCAAATGATGTGATTGAATTCTCATGTGTATGCACATGCATGTTTGTATTAATGCTTAATTGTTATGACAAATGCCAACATAGCTAGCTAGAAAATGAACCAACATATGTAACCTACTGATCTCACCATGGGTGTGCCTATGAAAAGCACTAAGGGGATCTAACTGACATATGAAAATAATCTACCAAACATGATAATAATTGAACCAAATCAACCCACATGCAAAAATAAAAATCACACACCTATGTACAAGGCACTACACATTCTGTCAATTTACGCAGAGTAGATCCCATTGCTAGGCTTAGGCCAATGATTCCTATCATCATCAATGAACTAATGGGCCGATGTTGGAATCATATGTCACACCGTGATGGGACCATGCCACATAGAATAAAATTTCCATGTTCCTAAATCTTCATAATTCCAGTTTTGAATTGGAACCAAGTCACTATCAAGAACTACACGAGGAAAAACATGGTGAGGAGTCTCAAGAGCTATCACAACTCCTTGATGATGTCCATACATACATGGAAAATGTACAATATTCTCATACTTTTTATGGTTTAGAGTGGATCATTTGGTTGAAAGTTCTGAAAGAATAATCCAAGACTCATTTCGATCTAGACTTGTCATTTCACTGGATGACCTAGAAAATGCCCCATATTAAATCAATAATTTTGTTTTCAACCACCAACTATTCCATTTCAATAATAAATTATAATAAATCAGGCATGTCTTCCCATGGTTTATCGACCATTTACATGACTTCTAGGATGGCATTATCTGAAGGTAGCTCAATATCCAAAAAATCATGGGAACTATGAAAGTTGACCAGTGACCATTGAAGTGGGTGGAGTATGTTGATCGTATTCCATATTGGGATGGATTTTCTGAATAGTGTTAGAAAATTCTATCCAAATCACCTAATCAATATCTAGGACCATGTCCCAAAAAGGCAACATGAGTGTAAATTATCCTTCTTTGAAGTAGTTGAACACTTAGGATATGCCACCATGTAATTCACTTGTGGAAAGGTAGAGCCCACCCGAATACTAGGAACATAAAAAGGGGTATCATGTTCTAAATTTAAATAAGGATGTTGATTATCAAATGCAATATGATTGATAGTGGCAATGCTTCCATTGTGAGAAAAATGAATCACTCGAAAGAGCATAGACACCAAAACATTCATAGAATATACATAATTATGTACAAGAAGAATATTCAAATATAATGGGCCATTCACCACCATCATATCGACTAGGACAATATTTCCACCTAATGTGATAGGAAACTAAAGAAGAACCCCCAAATATTCACTATGTATTTTGTCAAAATCCAATAATTGACTAGGAGATTACAAAACCTTGGGATAACCCATAGCTTTCCAAGCTAAGGACGATAAAATGATTGCAGAGGCTCCTTCATTTACTATAAATTGGTAGATTTGTTTGATGAATAATATTTGAACCTTATTTGGAAGGGTACATAAGAAGGAAGGTGAGGCTCAACAAGACCATTCCAATCAAAGGAAAAACCCCTAGAATTTGTAGGGAGTGTGCTCAAGGTGAGTGGGATGCCCCCTTTTTCAGAAGGTTCTAAACTAGTAGAGAAGAAAACATTGTTGGTAGACACGTCTCTCTCCAAAATAAGAGTGGGATAAATCGAAGATTACATCGACTCAACTACTTCATTAATAGATGGTTGAATAGGTTGTTGGAAAACCAAAGGTGATTCAAGAGTAGAAGAGCCTTCATACAAGAACCAAACTCATTTTTACTTTGGAATAAGAGGTCACATATGAGTAAGTTGATAACCCTTGCAAATTATACAAGGGAAGTTAGGCTTACATCTTTCCCATCTATATTTCTTAGTAATATCAATGCCACCAACATGACTTGCAGTGGCTAGTTTCTTGCCCCTATCATGACTTGTAGTATTTAGTTTCTTGTCTCCAATATGACTTGTATTGACTGGTCACATGTCTCCAACATGAATTCCAATGGCTATTGACATGTCTCCAACATCACTTGTAGTGACTAGTGACTTCTCCCTTTGTCTTCACTTCTTCCTCCTTTTATTCATTTTAGACCTCTTGTTACTATGAGCGAGACTTTCATTAAAAAAGGTAGAAGGAGGAGGAATAGATTTCATTGATAAAGAATTATCAAGATAATTTGGAATATTTGGAGTGGACAACAACTAAACTGACAACCCCATGGTCAATCCAAGAATATTCAATATGGAAATCAAAGGGGCACCAACGTTTCCAAAGGAAGAAAAAATGCAAGAGCCCCCCTGGGAATGGGTCCCTTGGTTAACATTCACAAAAGAATTTTTTGGCATATGAATACTACCTAGTGCAAAGGGAGTGTTGGTGGGGTATCGCATCACCAATCTCCCCATATAACTACCCATAGGGACATTACTACCCATAGGGACATTAGTGCCCATAGAAACAATAATTCCCCCAGTGTCGGTAAAAACACTAATGGAAGGTCCAAACCTAGGATTAACATTCCAACCAAATCGAAAACCAACATTTGGTCATGTATGGATACCTATAGGAATGTTAGAAACAAGTGGAAACCCACTTCCAGTAGTTAAACCAAGGCGTTTCCCCCCACTAAACACAAATCTAGATGTGGACACTTGCGATAACACAATGAGTGTACTAATGTTGGGTATGCACATGGAAGGAAATGATGTAACTGGAGACATGCCCCAAATGGAATAACTGGATGTCATATACATAGATATGGAAGTACCCATCCCACTAATTTGTGGCAAGGAGGTGATCATTGTGACTCCCCCTGTCACAAGTATAGATGTAGAGGCAGGTCCTCCCATGTTGGATAACCTACTAATTCTTGAAATCATATGTAGATTGAAAAGGTAGAAAAAACGATAACTAAATGGTCTATTCACCTAAAAGAGTAAAGGGTCAATGATACTAGTGAAGAGGTTGGTCAACCACAATGAAAAGTGTGTTTTAACTAAGAAAACAAAAAATTATTTGTCCAAATAGACACCAAAATCATAGATCAAACCCATAGAAAATCTAGGCTGTCAACATGTAAACATTTGGACAAAGGGGTATTTTGAAAACCATCCCTTGGGGGATATCAAGTCCCCAAGACATGGCTAGAAAAGGTGCAAGGGACAATTATGGTAACCCACACATAACAACCCTTACTAATGCAAGTACCCTCATGAAGAAGGGAAACCTCTAGAGGAACCAAAATAGGGATTCGACGTTTTCCTCAGGTACCACAGGTACTTCCCACCTGGATTCACCTATGTGATGCCCTAAAAAAGGTTACTATGGATACCACTTCGCAATCAATGACCAGGCATAACATTTGTGGGTCAGAACCACACGTATGGGCAAGGAAACAAATCCCAAAGATTGTAAAAGTGATTTCACTAAGAGGACTTGAACCTTCAAGAAATCCCCATACACATAGTAGTCCAACAAACACCAAAACAAGTGGACAGGGGATATCACCCCACTTTCTCTAGTCTGACTTCATGCTTTAAACCTATGTTAGAGGTGCTTTCTCGACAATCACTCCTTGCTACTAATGGATTTTAAAATCTCTCTAGTGAATTCCTAGTTTAGGTTTTATGGCCTTGGAGACTTAACTCTCCAAACCTACACCAAGCCCCTAAGTCCTAAACTATGTTGGTTTTCTAAAAAGAAAAGAGTCAAATAATTTTTGAATTGAGCACTTTCCTTTTAGTGGTTGTTTATTACTCACAAGGGTACAAGAAGGACCAAATGGTGTTTTGACTCTTTCAAACACAAAGAAAATTGAAATATTACAATGCACAATATGCAAATTTTCTCTTTCAATGAAAATTATCTAAGGGAGAGAGGAAAAGTTTTCCTTTTTCACAAATTCAAGTAATTAAAAACAATCTCACACACCAAAATGTAATTACCAGCAAATCCAAAAAAAATTATATCCTAAAGACAACAATCAACACACCAATGCTTGTAAAATCACCCAAAAGCTCAACCCTTTGTAATTATGAAATGCAATTTTTTGTTTGTTTTCACTCATAACGATAATGAAAGTAAAATTGCATGACACAATCAATCAAAAACTTAATAAACAAATAGGGTTGCATGATATTGGCGATGGTCACTATTCACATGCCGATGTCAATATGTGAGGCATTTTGAAAAATGTTGTGTATGTGTTATATTGTTTGCATGACTATAGGTCAATTTTTTGGATATTCACCAATTGTTTGAACAATGTTTTTTACCTTTAGCAGGGGTGGTTTTTCGCATTTTGCGGTTGTTTGGTGCATGGTGTTTCAACCATGGTTCTCTAATTCCTATTAAGATGGTTGCTTCCTAATCCAGGTCAATGGATTAGGGGTTTTAGATGTCATAGGATCCTATATATTATATTGTAAACAATGAATATATATGATGAATAAAATAATTAGAGGTGTGGCTCTCAACAAGATGTTGGTTTTCCCAATATGGGTTTCTAGGGTAGAATCTTTATGTAATGTGTATGTGTGTCATTGTATATTTTCTATTTTTATTAAGAATCCATTTGCGGTAATTATTTGTACAAGGTTAAAATCTACACAAAATATGGTTGTGCAATGGGAATTTCTCTTTGATTTTTGAATGAACTCTACAAATGAAAGAAAGAACACACTACATAACCATATTCACAATAAATAAGCACAAGAAAATTGGCCATATCACTATTCACCAGTCCTAAATCATGCAAAACATGAAATAAACAAATGAACTCAATGTGAGACTCTTAAATCCATTTGATAAATAAAAAAGAAGGAAAACCACACCTAACCAAGGTTCTACGAATAAGTTAGAGAACACCTATAGACTTCCTAGGCCAATACTTAGCCACATCTAAGATTAAACTAAGCCAAAAGCTCAAAATTCTCTCCTACAAGGCATGATCACAGGTTGTTAGTGTGCAACAAGCGATCAAATCATAATCGTCACACCTTATCATTGAGCAAGGTGCAACCAATCACTTCAGTTAGCAAGATAGGTGTGATCGCAAGGAAAAATGAGAAAAATCGGAAGATTTATCCCATATTTGAGAGATATTATGGTTTAATACACCCATACATGAATAACAAATAGTGCTAAGCTACTAGCAACTTCCAGAAAAAAAAAAAAAAAAAAACAAAAAACAAAAAACAAAAAACAAAAAACAACAACAACAACAACAACAACAACCAAGGAAACTTATTAAAACCAAGGAAGAATAGATAGATCCTTCCCCAATGGAATCACCAATTCTATTTTCAAGGAATCTCTCCTACA
Organism: Picea glauca; assembly: GCA_000966675.3. Lineage (NCBI taxonomy): Eukaryota > Viridiplantae > Streptophyta > Pinopsida > Pinales > Pinaceae > Picea > Picea glauca. The sequence goes on along the minus strand of JZKD02S1605551.1, from coordinate 490,877 downwards.
TATAGGTGATCCCTCTCACTGATCTGACCAAGGTTAGAGACAGACCATGGATATATCTTTATGGTCTTTACACTCTAGATCTAAATTGTTAATTCAATCTACACTAACAAGATGGGAGGGAAAGTCATACCTTTTCTCAACATTTTCCCTTGCATGATCTTGACTGATGCAACTCCAAGAATCCAATCTCATATCTAACACTCAATTACCTACACACAAACAAAAAACAAACCTCCCTCAAATCTATTTGGCATAAAACAAATATAAGTGACAATCATATATAATTTTCTTTGTTCAAGTAAAGGTAGATTTACCAATAAATGAAAAGAAATAACAATAATTTACAGACAATGGAGGGAGAAACCATAGATATATATTAATAATGAGAGAAAGTGCAATAATATAATGTTACTTTGAGACTATTGTGGCACTTTCCAGCTCCAAGCTCCCCATAATTTCGTATCCATCTCAAATGTGGTAATATTAATTTGAAGACTGAAGACTATATTAAGAGTCTCTCTTTGGTTATTTTGGTAGCATAAGGCTATTCTAAATTGGGCTCCCATGCCCCTTTATTTCCCCTTCTATTATAGAGTGATGGAGGAGGCTTAGAGATAGGTTAAAATCCTAGAAATTGATGAACAACAATTCATGCACAAGTTCCAAATCTCGTGATGCATCATGGCCACCCTATCCTGAGTTGATCTCCTTGCAATGACTTGAATCTAGAAGGTTCGAGAGGAAGTCACTTCTTTCACAAGGGAAACATGCAATTGTTTACATCTTGCACAAAGACAACATGCGACTGGTCACATCTTTTAGGAATGACAAGTGTGACCATGCTCAAAATTTGTTTTTTTTGTTGGTACAAATGTATAACTTTAGCATGATGACATCAATATGTCCTTTATGAATCCCAATGTGACAAATAAAGGTATAACAAATTTAAGCCACATAATAGACAAGAGTACACCAACTAGAAAAAGTTCCATATGTTTCTCCTTTGCACATACTCTTTTCATTTCTATAATTCAAGCACTAGAGGGAGATAGTCTATTTTTCAAATTAGTTCAATTTGTATATAGAAATGAGGAAAATGAAGATGTAGTAATAGATGATTCCTTAAACACTTTGAGAGGATTGGATGGCATGATGATTGAGATGCTCTACAACAACATGGAATAGCTTGTTTAGCAATATGAGAGAWTAAAAKAAGAGAATGGAAGTTTGTAACTTCAACTCATAGAAATCAKTGATCTTGCTCAATGAATCCAAACAATGTAGTGAATCACATGATGATTTGAATAGGATCATTTTGGAGTTAGAAAGAAAGTTGTAAYGAAAGAGGAAAAAGGTTKAAGATTTGATAATCATACCAGGATGTTGAAAGTAGGAAAAATAGTCCCATTGCACATGTGCATATTTTGGAAACAATAGTTCCCTAGGCACCAAAAAACAAGACAAAACTTTATATTGGGCCTCGATACAGTGTCTACCTTGTGGAAGAGGCATGTAACCCTTTTTGAAGCTCACAAGTTTCTCTTATAATTATGATAAGTTAATAGGTTTGATTGATACCATTCTCTCTTATAATAATAGTATAATGAGTTAGATACATGATCCTCATATTGCTAAACAATAATGCCCTTCTCAAATATTACTATAATCATTCATCAATTATCCATGCAATTGATGATTAGATGACAAATCATAATTATTAGTAGACATAATTAGAAGGTGTGATAGAAAAATGTGGTCACTTATCCTAGTGGTTCTATCTTATCATGCCACATAGTCGAAATTTGAGTATTGAGGCAAAGTTTGATAACAAAATAGATAATAGTGCTCCATTTACTCAATCAAACTAGTAACACCCATTGTATTTTTTGGTAGCTTTTAGAGATGAGTGTAACAATTCAGTGACAAATTCCAATGTGAAAGAGTTAGATATGTAGTTATAGACCATTGTCACATTCACTAGCATTGTGAAACAACAAGTTCATCCAATGTTTCCTAATTGCGTCTAGTCATCATAAAGAAACTTATTAATTCATAGGTCAATTTCGGATGGTTGATTTGATCAAATACAACTAGTTGTGTAGTGCACCAAATTTTGTTTATAGATTTAGGGAAGAGCTTGCATATGAATTTCTACTAAAATATAGTCAAATCTAGTTTGTTGTGCTTGAATTTTAGTTTAAACTTCAACATCAATATGTACTAGATTTATGTAGTTATCAAATGGGCTTATGATTTTGTGCTAGCTCCCTTATGTATTATTCCAATTTTGTATAATTTTGGTTGACTTCTAGTTTCCATATAAACCTATTTAAATCTTACAGTCTCAATTTCTATAATTAACGCTTCAATACCACCTCAACTTTTCAACATTTTAGAGCCAAATAATGTTGATCCACACATGCTTAGGATAAAGCATCTTTTTAAGCCTAGATAGGGGTGAACTAAAATTAATACTCAAGTTAAAATCTCTTCATGCCCTTGGATTGTGCACTCTTTAATGTGTTTTGAATGTATTATCATGTTATGTGTGTACATTCTACATGCTAACTTATTAGAATCTTTTGTCTTTATGGATATATGGATATGGCCCATAAATCTGAATAATGCATTTTGAGTGACTCATTATGTATAAATATAAAGGAAAAAGAAAAGGCAATTAGATAAGAGCATTTATATAATATGTAATATAATCATTAAAATACACTATTATATATTTAACATTTACATTTATTATATACTTAACATGTATCTTTATTTAACATGCATATTTATTATATACTTAACATGCATATTTATTTGTGTATTTGTTTAAGTGTTTCCTCATTATCCAATTATATATATATTTTGGTATACCACCCACAACAATAATTCAATGTTTAATTCACATAAATAAGTAATATTTTTTTTAACTATATATTCATGATAATGCTGAAAGATATTAAATAACTTTTGTTACAATACTTTAATCCATTATCTAATATTTATGG
>JZKD02S1605551.1:464115-481334 GCA_000966675.3 Picea glauca | reverse complement strand
AGGCATGGATTATCTTTTCAATATTTATTTTGATATGTGATGATATTTATTTTGTTTGATAGCCTTAGATGGAAAGGATGAATGGCTATTGTTTTTAAACTTGGAAAGCTTGGTTTATGGTTGGTTACGTTTTCAATTATTTATGTATAAGAGAGTTTGGATATATCTTCTGGAAATTTAAATGTTAAAATGGACATTACAATAACATTACAAGTTTCGAGTTCATCCAAAAATATTCTGGAAATTCAAGTACCATACTTTCATAGTAACATAAGCTTGAGTTTCCTTTTGATTACTTATTCTCATTTGTATTATTAAAAGAGAAGTTCATTATAAATTGAAATCTTACTTTATCAAGTTTCAAGTACACGAGTCATCGATGATATTTCTTTCCCTATGAGACTAACTATGAAGTTGTTTATCTGAATGCAACAAACTCTGTCATCCATTCTCAAGCATCCTACATATGTGCCAATATAAAGAGGGGCAAAGGTTTCTCATTTACTCATTGCTATCTTCTTGTTCTCCTTTACAATTGGAGATATTTCTTTTCCTATGAGACTAACTATGAAGTTGTTTATCCGAATGCAAGCAACTCTGTCATCCGTTCTCAAACATCCTACCTATGTGCCAATATGAAGAGGGACAAAGGTTTCTCGTTTACTCATTGCAATCTTCTTGTTCCCCTTTACAATTGGAGGTTATTGTGATTATGGAGATTTATCACGTAACAATCACCTACCTTCTTAAAATCAAGATCGTATGTGATTCAACTTATAAATGGTATTTAAAATTTTAGAATTTTTTTTATTTGTTTCATGGCAGCAAATCTCATGTTGATAATTTATTTCTTATTATTTTTTCATGCCAAACTACCCACAACATATTCTTTGTAGGTTCCTTCTCAACCTACATCATTAAAAATGTTGTTATTAATTGGCTATCCATATTGATATGCATGTTAATTGTTCTCAAAGAATATGGTATTTTATCATTATGGGCTATGATGAGCTTCCTATAACCATGGTATTTTATCATTACATGATGTGTTTCTTCTTTCATCTAAGTCACATGTAAAACCTGAAATATTAAACTAGACAAATCAACAGTAGAAGTTGAACTAGACTACATATTACATCAAAAGAAGCATATTTTATGCATGAGAGAGGAGAGAACCTAAAATAGTAGCATGCCTAGAAAATCTACAGAAGAGAAATAGTCAAGGATAGGAACCTAAAATAGTAGCATGCCTAGAAAATCTATAGAAGATAAATAGTCAAGGATAGGATTTACAAACAGAATGAAGTGAGATAAGAAGAGGAATCTTCTATGCTCAATGTGAGAGAGTGAGCACATTAATCATAAACTATTGACCAAAATATCAATGTAATAAGACAATCTAAATTGCATTTAAGGGAACTAGATTCCTTAATTACCGAGGCAATAACTTTAAACGTGGTAGTCATTTTGAGATTAATGTGAAAGGAAGAATAAATTGCATACAAGTTAAATATGGATGAATAAAAGGATAAATTAAGTTCCAAATAGAACTAGTTACAGGAAGCTCATCATAACCACACACATTCTATTCCTTTGTAATCCTTTTTGTGTAGCTATCTTTATTCTAAGAGACAAGGAAAATTTTCAATGAAAGTAGACTAGATCTTTTTCTTTCATGGAGGCCAAACTATTATGCTTTCCTAAATTGATATAGCTTCATGCTCTCTAATGTTTCTCACATTCCAATGTGATTGGTATCCATATTAAAATATAGGACTTAATAACATGTAAAAGATAAGTAAATTGTTTGCACTTTTATATATATTAGTTAATGTCTTAAAGATTTAAACTCTAGAAAATATCAATAATATTCAAAGGTAAAAAGGAAGGATTACAAGATAACACCAAATGGGTAAGATTTGAAGCTATATTATGATCTCCTTAGTGGAAGTCAAGATTAGCACTTTTAGCACTATTATTGTATTTGAAGTAATTATAAACCTCTTTCACATAGGCCATAGGAATGTTCTTGAGATAAATTCTACCAATGCAATATTCAAGAATATTGTGCTTTTTATATTTATCATAGAATTTATTAACATATTCATCAATATAAATGACCACAAGAACTTTATTAGGTGGAAAAATATTACTTTATGAAATTAAAGTATTAGGTGGAAGAATATTACTTTATGGTTATCACCACTTATTGTTAATACAAATAATCAAATTTGTTATGAAAACAAAGAATGAAATTAATGACAATGGTTATGTTATCCCTGAATTCTAGGGATAACTAAGAGATCATGTCTCGAGGCCCACAGGTCCTAGACATGGAGTACCGAGAGCAGGATTGACCTGAGCATGGCCCTGGAGGGCTCATCTTTCTTCCTCTTCATCAGACTTGTCATGTCAGCAATAGCAGCATCCATCACCTTCGGCTTGGACTTGTATAAGAGAAGACTCTTCATCCATGAAGTAATTGGTCCACATATCATGGTATGTGTCATATTTGATCATTTTAACCTTCAGATATATGCATCAAATTCCTTTCATTTCTGACGACTGCTTGGATCTTACATTAATCCACTTGACCATGGTTGGGGGGATTGATAGGGTACCCTAGCAAGCTTGTACCCATAGGTTTCGGTTAGCCACCAAGGGGGATTTTGAAGGGCCATTGTCCACTCCCATCATATTATCACTCTTACATCTTATCTCCCACTCATCTATCTGATTCCCCTAGTTCAGACATTAGGATGACATGTTTGTGGGGTTACACCTTATCTCATGGGAAGAAGGGGCTAAAGGTCCAGGAGGTAAAAGAAGTTGGTAAAAGATAAAATCCATAAAAATAAAACCTAGAGATGCCTCGCCCAGGGATCCTTGAGAAGGCAATAAAAATCCTCTCAACAAGAAACAAGAGGGACCTGAAGAAAAATGACAAAATAAGACCTAGCCAAGAGGATGGGGGGTCTCATCACGAGCTAGCCCATTATTTTCATGGGTACCTAATAGTATGAAATTGTCATTATCTAGTCACCATGCCAGGGCAGTGACCCTTGGTTGCATGGCCAAGGGAAAGGGGGTCTCATCACGAGCCAGCCTTATCATCTCTGTGAAAGTATTTGTGGGTAACATTGTCAGCTCTGGTCACCACGCCAAGGAAGTGTCCTCTAGTTAGACCTTGAAATAAAAAGAAAGAAAAAGTAATAAAGAAAAGAAAGAATAAAGGCAATAAAGGGCTTGGAAAGAATTGCATCCATGCCAGGTACATCTCACCTTCTACAAAGGAACCCACGGATAATACCACCCCTGTCTTTCACTCTACCTGTATGTCTGGACATCCTTTGAACATACCACCTCATGTTACATGGCTTGGATGATATCCTCTAGAAACTTTCCTTTTCTTATGGATGCTGGCCCAATAGGGTATTTTGTCTTTTTCTTCATCTTTGTATAGTAGGTCATTGTAATGTCTTTGAGCTATTCGATGATATGCTAGGGGTTTTATGCATGCATTTGATAAAATTAATGATGAAATATGATTAACATTGCTATGATCCCTAGGACTAATGAGCCCATGGAGGGCGAAGTTTTTGATGTGCAGGATCATGCCCGACGGACATGTACCAGTTGGACTGGTACACATGGGGAGATGATTAGTTCGGACCTCCATGGGGCTGAAGAGCCCATCAGATGGTTGTTGGGACCCCATCAGGGGTAGAGACAGGACATTGATTGGTCGAGCCTTTGCACAAAAGAATAAGAAAGATGTTTTCATCTAGGACACCTTGGCTGAGCCCAACGCTAGGGGGTTGACCCACTGCAGGTGGAACATGTCCCTCTGATGGCCCAGGATGCCATCTAGGAGCCCTTGACGTCACCTCCAGTGCATGGCAGTTTGACAGGGCAGTTTGGCACATGTGGTAGAGTTTGGAGACCCAAAGAGGGCCAACGTTTGTCATCTAGTGCTATATTTTGCCCTAAAAAGGGCCAACGTCTCCCTCAAAAGGGCTTGACGTCTTGCTTATTGCTCATTTAGGGTTTCATTTAACAGTTTAATGTAAAACAATATGATTTTTGGTTGTTAGCCTTGTCGGCTATTTTTAATGATCTAAAATTAATTAAAGGTCATGAGATAATATATTGAGGATGTTTTTCCCTCATTTGGGCATAACACAACTCACTCACATTTGTGAGGTCTGATTTTTGCACCCTCCTAGGGTATTTTTTCTTTCTAAGTGAGGTGCACTTGTTATTGGAAGGATTTTTTGGCATCTTTTGGCATTTCTCTCCAAGGAAGGTTTACAACTAGGGTTTGCACATGCTTTCTTCATGATATGTAAGTGATTTTCTTGCAAAACTTCTTAATTGAATTGTTGTAGGTTTAATTTCTTTCATTTGCTTATTAAATTGCTGATTTAAAACCCTAGGTAACAAGCACACAAGTAGGTCCTTGTTTCATGTCCCCTTAGAGAGAAATATTTCGGCCATTGAAGAAGAAGGATTGAGCCTAGCCTTTGCTACACTCATCTTGCTTCTTCCCTTAAGCTAGCTTTGAATTTTGTAGGTTGAAAGAGGGTGATGTCCTAGGCCTAGGTTATCTACACCTAGGGCCATCATCTTCTAGGGTTTGAAAGCCTTGTCTTTACAACACTTTCTCTCACCTCATCCTTTAATTAAATTTATCATTTATGTTAGCCAGAGCATTATATTAATTGCAGAGCTGAATGGATTTCGGGTACATAGAGTGCAGGATGCACTAATAACAGACTCTATTGAGCAGGAGGCTCATAACATACCAACTGGACAGACTCGACTATGTATTGCTGCCACTTTAGGTTCACGTTGGCCGAGCCAGATCGCTCAGGCTTATCACAATACCCTAAGACAGAATGACTCGAGCTTCAAAGAGAGGGAAGCTGGAAAGACTCAGACTCTATCGACCGATGCCTCAAATGAATTCCTCAACCTCCTTATATAGCAATTTTTAGTGGAGGAGGAATCATTAATGACCTTGACAAGTGGCCCACCTGTTGGCCATTAAAGGATTCGGGAGATCATTCACGCAGGAATATCTGTCCGATCCGACAAACTTTATTTCAACTTTTTCTTTGACAAGAAATCATGCAAGATTCCTAGACAAAGGTGACTCGATCCACATGGGTTGTCATGCAAGATTCCCATAGTGGCTTATCAGATACAGTAGCAAACTAGGGTTATTATGAAAATGTGAGTCAAATCTCACCAGAAGTCGGAGAAGTGCTCCGAGTTTTCATAATAGCTCATGACACATATGTACAAAACTTACACTATGGAGTTGATACGACAACCCACAGAAAACGGATAGCGCCACTGTCGGCTATCTAGACATGAATTATTGGTGCTCAATCATCTTCAATAAATGTGGAGAATTGTTGTGGATATTGAAGAGCATCCCAAGCTTTCGTGTATACTTTGCGGACGAAGTAGACCATGCCATTTGTCCTCTGTACCATTGTCTTGATCTTGAAGGCCCATTGAAAATGATTCATTAAATATATTTGAAGGAGTTCTTGTTCATTAGGCCCTTGATAATTCATATCTCTGACATATTGGAAGGGGCAAAACAGGGACAATATATTAGGATCTGCTTCCTCTTTATTAACACCAAAATCCTTCCACCAATCAGTGACCCAAGAAGGAGGATTCCCTCTTGTGTTTGTATTGACTACTCCAAACTTTAATAAAAAGATAATATCTTCATGATATAGAAATTTCCACCATAGACCTAAATATTCATGAAAATTGTAGCAGGTGTCTGGGAAAATTATTTCTCCATTATTATCTGGCCAATAAGCAAGAGATCTGGGCCTATTAAGACAAAAATATTTTTCACATTGCCCATTTCTGGTCAGATCCCAAATCATGTCAATATCATGAAAAGATTCGGTTAGCCCTTGCCAAGCTTCAATGGATCTCTGGTTATGCAAGGTTATAATAGGTGCAGTCGGATTTGTCTGACCTGTGTGTCTGAATTCTGGCACCAAAGCAGATCTAGGGATTTGTGTGGCTGGAGCAATCAGATTAGTGCTCCTTAGTCCCCATCTTGGTACCCAACTTTGGCAATATTCTTGCCAAGGAAGCCTATCAGGGATGTTTTCAATATGTTCATTTTCTTCCCTGAGTTGTACAGAGATCACAAGACAATGTAAATTTGTTTGAAGATTTTCTTTGCTTAGAAAATTTGCAATTGAATTAGTGCTTCCTTTAATATGCTCAATGCTAAAGTCAAAATTACTGAATAGAGCTTGCCATCGTGCAAACTTATGATCCCTTGGATTTTTTATCTCTTTGTTCAGTACCTTGTTCATTGCACTAGCATTTGTTCTGAGGATAAAATTTTTATAGATTAAATATAATTCAAATTTTTGAATGGCATTCAAGGCTGCCTTTATTTCCTTTTCTAAAGTATCATAATTTTTCTCAGCATCTTTCCATAAGCCTGATGCAAATTGGATAACCTCTTCTTTGGATTGATTTACCTGTTTCAAAACTGCTCCCCATCCAAGATTACTTGCATTTGATTCAACAATTTTAAGAATGGGTAAATTCTTTACCTTGGCTTTGATGTTCCTGACTGCCTGTGTATGAGCCTATGTCCAAGGGGATGGCTCTTTCGTCAGTCTATCATTTAGGATCTTTCTATCCTTAGCACAGTTTTTATAGAAATGACTGACATAGTTTAGGCTTCCTAAAAAACGTTGAAGTTGGGTTTTGTCCATGATCTTGTTAGGAAATTTATCAGCAAAGTCAATAGCATGTCTTTGTAAAGTAATTTGGCCATTTGCAATGTGATGGCCCAAGAATTTGATTTTTGTTTGAAACAAGTCCATCTTTTTCTTGGATAAAACTAATCCAGCTGCTTTGATGGCTGCCCAAAATTTCTTTAGGTGCTTGAAATGTTGTTCAACTGAGTTGGAGAAGACTAATATATCATCTATGTACACTATTAGCCAATCAAAATAAGCTTTCAGAGAATCATCCATAACTCTCTGGAATTTGGAAGGGGCATGTTTGAGGCCAAAAGGCATCACGTTCCATTCATAATGCCCTGCTGGAACACTGAAAGTTGTCTTAAACTTATCCTTTTCATCAATGGCGACTTGCCAAAAGCCTGATTTGAGATCGAACTTTGAAAAGATCTTTGCTCCTGAAATTCTTGAGACCAGGCTACTTTTGTTAGGAATAGGATAAGTATCATCTGCTAAAACTTTGTTTAAAGGTTTATAATTTACAACTAATCGAGGGACACCTCGAACTTGTTCATAATGTTTATTTACATAGAACCCATATCAATTCCACGGGCTAGAAGATTTTCTGATTAGCCCTCTTTCTAATAGGCTCTGGACCTCTGAGGTACACAACTTCTGATATTCTGCATTCATAGGAATGGCTCGACTCTTGCATGGGGTACCCATATAGTCCTCTTTATAGGGTAAGTGAACAACATGCTTTTGTTGCTTCCAAAAAGCAGTGGGATTTTCAGAGCAGACTGTGTCCACGAAAAGTTTCTTAAGTGCTTCAATCCTGTCTTTGACAGTAGGATTTTGTAGCTGGTCTTTAATATGAAGAACACCTTGGAAACTTTTTATCTCCTTAATCCGTTGTTCTTGGAGAAGTTTTATCTCTGTAGAATCTATGCATTGTGGAACAGAGATAAATGGGAGCTTCAAAATTTGCCCTTTTGGAATGGTAATAAAATAACCCTTTTGATTGGGTCCTAATTCTGTAGAGCCATGAGGGGAGACCATACATAGGAAGGGAGTCCCCAAAATACAAGAGACTGGAATATCAGCTAGATAAAACTTAACATCTAGACATAAATTGTTAAAACAGAGGGTTGCCTTTGGAATGTAGTATGAAATAGGATTGAGAATATTTCCAAGACCTGTTACAGATAATTTTGTCTTATGCCATAAGGATACTGGAATAACTTACTTATGAAGCAGATTTAGATCTGACCCAGTATCTAAAAGTGTCTTTAGCCTAAAATGTAAGTCTTGGATTTGGAGTTCGAGCAAGACATGGTATTGCTGGCTTTTGAACTTGCAGTCAGTCTCAGTGTTTGGTTCTTCTTTTGCTTTCTGTTTTATCTTTTGAAGCTCATGTCCTAATTCTGATAAGGAAAATACAGTTATAGGACAGGACACTGTGGGGGCTGTCGAAGGAACCAATTTTGCTTGATGTGTAGGCTTCGAATCATGCCAGTCATAAAAAGATATATAACATGATTCTTTTGTCATGTACTGTTTCCATTCTTCTGCAAGTGCAAGTTTTTCTTTATCTGTAGTAGATAGATCAAATTGTTTGGCTTTAGGATTTGTATGCAAATCCCAATTTATCATATTCTTCATCCATTCTTCAGAAACTGTTGTTTTCTTACAGTATTTGCAGATCTTTAAGAATTTCTTGATTTCTGCAGCGGAGGGTTTTTTAATCCCTTTAGGTACAGGAGCCTTTAGTCTTTGCTCTATATCAGGAGATTCTTTAAGGAATAGGCAAAGTACATGTGAGTCATGTGGGAAAGGAATATCTAAGAACTGGGGATGAGGACAGACATCCTTTGCAGTAGAAGCTGGAGGGGGTAATTCACTCCTAGGGTTATGATTTTTATGCTGGAACTGCAGCGAAGAACTTGATGTACTGGTATTAAGAGTGGAAAGGCTAACTAATTCATTACAATCAGGACATGCGACTGAGAAAGGAACTTCTTCTAATTGTCCTGCTAAATTTCTTAAATACATATGTACACAATATTGTGGAAGCGGTGGAGGAGGTCTAGATAGCTTTGGCTAAGAGGAGCTGTGAGAAAATTGTTTTGAAGGAAAAGACAGTATTGCAGAGCTGTTTGTTTATTTGATTTGAGCAGAGGTAATAGCTTTTTGGATTGGGAGTTTTGGGGTGTCTATTACCCAATCTGAAGGGAATGTAAGATCTTCCCATTTGATCATACTATGCCCAACTTTTTGATTTAATGCATCTGTCAATACAAGGGTGCTGGCCATGGAGTCTTTGCTTAGGGCATGTAGTACAGCAGGGTACATGGTATTGGTATATCGGAAACAACCTTTGGCTAGGATAGCAATATTTCTTCTTTTTGCCTTCATATTAAACCCTAAAGTTAGGATTTGGAGTTTTAGAATATCTCCAAGGGTTTCATCAAAGGCTGAGACAACAAAGTTTGGGTAGCAATCAAAATAAACAGGACCATTTGAGAGGGGTGATACGATTCCACCTATGATAGAATCTATGAATTTCTCATGTGTAATATCCCATAGTATGCATAGGACATAGGCATTGATGCCTTTATGAACAAGTGCATTGATTCCTATGCGAACACACCCAAAATGGACAAATTGTGTCCCATGCTTCTTTGCTTCCTTTTGAATCTCTTTGGGATTTAGTAAAGAGATTGTTTGTACCTCGTTGTTGTTTTGTTGTATTGTAATAACAGATTCTTTGACAAAGACTCTAGTGATAGCCTTTAGATGGAACATGCTAAGATTTTTATAGACTTGGGCTGGCTCAATGGCTGGTAATTTCCAGGCAGCTTGAGGATTTTCTTCTACTAGTTCCATATTGGCTTCATTTATGGACTGAGACTTACTAAGGGAAAACATAGAGGCTAACCCTTCTTGTCCAGAAGTACTAGTCTCAGACTCACTTTCAGACCTCTTAATGTCTCTGAATGACATAGACCTTGAATCCATTCGGACTATTTCTACTTTTACACAGAAAGGGAGGGCTTTGAAAGTTACTCTCTTGCTGTTCCCGAAGGTGCACGGATTTCACCTACGTTGCTGGCCTTTTCCCCAGGTAAAAGATAGAAAGCTTTGAATGAATCGACACAGACACTACTTAAGTGCAGAGAAACTTTACAAGAGACTTTAAACAAAACGAGAATAGCTATTGACAGTCAGAAAAGCTGTTATCATACCCGGGTCAAAACGAAGATGAGGGCTCTGATACCATTTGTTAGCAGGGGCTCCTCTGGAAGAGAAATGAGCTTGCTGAACTTTGTCTCTTCTGTGAACGAAGATGATGGCTCTGATACCATTTGTACATAAGGAAGGAGGAAAGAGCACGAGGCCTTGCTTAAGCAACACCGTAGTGAGCCTCTTTCCCCTAGGGTTTTGATTCTAGGGCCCTGCCTTTGCAGCACTTTAGAACCCTTCCCTCTTGTCTTTAAGTCTTCATCCTTTCAAAACCTTGTGCCCTTATCTTTTTTGACTCCATATACCCTAAGGCACTGATCTCTAACCTCCAACGTTGAAGTCCTAGTGTCCAAAACAACTCTCAAAACTTTGAATTTTGAAACCCTTACTAACAAACTAACCTAATTAAGGCTGACGTCACAATTGGTTATCTCATCTTGACGCAACAAATGTTGAATATAGGAAATTAAATGATGATTTGAAGCATTTATTGAGTAAAGTGTTGGTTGGATACATTGTTGGCTTGATCATATTGATAGTTATTAATGAATTGATGCTTTTTCCATAGCTAATTGATGAAACATTGACTTCATTGGTATTTATTGTTTTACATTTCTTATTAATTCATATCAGATAGTCATTGAAGTACTAACCCATTGAGTTATAGCATGCACCTATACTGTATTATTGTTGTCTTGTCCTGGGCAGGTGTTTTCATTTGGTCATACACTTCTTTATTGGTTGATTAGCTGGACTGTCTGACCTTGGTGGTAACCTATGAGGGGGAAACTTTAATCTTGACTTTAAACCTTAGCCTCTTCAAATTCCCAGGTTGCTGGGGATGTCTCCCCTGGGTTCACCTCCCTAAATAGAAAGAGCCTCCTCATTGAGGTGACATTGGGTCGGGAAGGTTCCTGTTATGCCAGTTTTCCCTCTATTCTCTAGCCATTTGACCTAGCTACAAACTGTGCGATAACATTTTGGTGCCGTTGTCCGGGAACACTGACTCAATCTTCCTCAACGAAAAATATTTTGGTAAGCATTGCCTCAAAGACCTCTCTCTTACAAGCTTACCTGGCAACTCCACTAGACTTTATTTCCCCTTTCTTTGATAGTTTCAGGAAAACTATTTGGTGACTCCACAAACCAAAAGGAGATTCAATAATCCTCTTTTATCTTTAAGAAGGAAGCCTCCTTTGAATTCACCTGTTGTCAAGTCACTTTTTGGAAAGAGACTTCCTTTAAACATGTCTACCTCTCAGATCGATACTACAAACCCAATTAACAATCAATGACAATGGTCATCTACTCTTTTCAAGCCATTAGACATGTCAGCTATACAAGGCTACCCTAGGAAAATGCCACCCAAGTATGAGAAGTGGTTGCCTAAGTTTACCGGCACTGATGCCACCGGTGTCGAAGAGCATATGAGTAACTTTTGGGCATTCTTTCAGCTTCACCTCATCGGTGATGATGCTGAAGACTTGGTCATGAAGTTATTTTCTACTACCCTTTATGATGCTGCAAGACATTAGTATCTCAGTCTTCCTGATGGAAGCATCAAGACCATGGATAGACTTGAGCAAGTCTTTCTCAAAAGGTGGAACATCAAAGAAGATCCTAACATGCTTCTCACTAGACTAAATGGCCTTGCCAAGTATGAGAATGAGTCCATTCGAGAATTTCACACCAGATTCGAAGCATTACTCCAAAGAATTCCCGCAAGCCATCACCCGAAACATGATTACCTTGTTCATATTTACACCAGATCTTTCAATGGCCAACTAGGGTATCTTCTTAGAGACAAAGACCCCTAGTCCATTCAAGAGGCCCAAGAGCTCGCTACCAATATAGAAGGAAATCTCCTTTCATCCAAGATTGAGCCCTTTGCTAACCCTAGGGGGAGAATAGACACCAAGCAGAAAGTAGTACACAATGATGAACCTACTTTAGATCTCTACACTAGTATCAGCAAGTTGCAAGCTTCCATGGATGGCATCATAAATAATCAAGAAGAAATGATGAATCAAATTGTCAGACTTGAAAAATCTCAGACCCAAGCACCTAGACCTCCGTTTAAAGGGAAATTCCAGAAAGGGAACCAATTCTACAAGCCAAAGAGTGAAAATGAAGTCCCAAATACTTTGGCCCCTATGAACGTCGTTGATGAAAACCCTTGGTGCCTGGAATGCAGTGAAGCACATTGGGAACATGAATGTCCTTATAACGTTGGCCAACAACAAGTCAACAATTTGGATTGCTTCATGAATCTTCCTCAGATAAATATCACATATATAGAACATCAACAAGCCATGAAGGAAGCAGCAAGAGCAACGAGGATGGAAATAATAAACAACTTGGACCAGGAATCACGAGAAAAGCTAAAGAAGTAGGAAGTTCAAGTATACAGGAGAAAGAATCCAAAACAATCTACTGCTGATCACCCGAAACTCCCATCTCTTGAGGTTCTTCTTCCCAAAACATCCAAGATTAGTAAGGTTGACCTTGATTTTGACTTTGAAGGGGATTTATCAAAGATTCGTGTGAACGTTCCCCTAAAAGAAGCAATCAAGATCCCATCTATTAAAGAACACTTTGATACCTTCTTTTCGGGATCAGTTGAGCCTATGGACCCCCCAACTATGCTGCAAGCTGATCATTTCAGGGTCCAGTATGGTGAAAACCCCCCTTTCTTCGTGACTTTAATGATGAAAAACAAATACCTTAACAATTGCATCCTAGATAAAGGTGTTGGTGCCAACATGATGTCTCTTAAAGTCATGCAACAAATGGGTTTGAAGGTCACTAGGCCTTACAGGAATGTGTGTGGTTTTGAATCTAAAGCAATACCCACACATGGTGTGATTGAAAATGTTGAAGTACACTTAAAAGAATTCCCCGAGAAGACAGTCCACATAGATATTATAGTGGTTTATGTCGCGGATGTGTGGGGAATGTTGTTGTCTAGGAAGTTTGGTGCAATGATAGGCGGGTCCCTTGATATGGATCTCACCTTTTTGTGATTACCTTTGAAATATGGGACGACCGAACGTTTACTCAATGTACCAATAACTGGAAATCACGTACAGGATGTCGTTCCTCCCATAAATGAAAATAAAGCGCAGAAAGATGTGATACAAACCCTTCAATAATATTCTTCGAAAGACATGCCCTTTGCAACAGAATAGGAGTTTGATCAGATTGAATGGCCCAAGAAAGAAGAATACCAACAACTCCTGGATGAATTTCAGAACAAAGAAGTTGGGACACTGAAGATATTAAAAAGGAAAAAGGATGAAGAAGACGTGCAAATCCACCCATCCCAACAAGAAGTTTTTACAACAGAAGCTCACCCACCTCCCTCGGTAAAATACACCAGGTTTGTTCATGGAACAACCAAACACAAAATCAAAAAATACAAGGAGGGAGATTTGGTATGGATGTGGGATACTCAGAAAGGAGAGCCAACTAATGTGAATGAAAGTACGCAATCATGGCTTGGACCTTTCAAAGTTGGAATGGAATCAGTTGATAACTCATACTATTTGTCCACTTTGGAAGGGAGAAGGCACCCATTACCCATCAACGGGCACCTCCTCAAACCCCACCAAGGTGGTGGGACATGACTTCACAGGTAAGTATAGGTAGGTAGGCATTCTTCCATGTATCATACCATTTTCATTTCATGTTAGTTTGCTTCCTCACTTGCATATTGATTGTTTTATTTCATTCATATACATATATTAAATTTGCGGGGTGGCAATACCACCCCACCTTTGTTACTGATGCCCTTTTCGAGTTTGAGCAGGTCTGGTTTATGCCAAATATGATGAGGTTCTCATGCGCTCTACGGTGAGAACATGTCCCTGAGTTGGAGCCAGATGTTATCCCCGATTTCTAGGGATAACTAGGAGATCATGTCTTGAGGCCCACAGGTCCTAGACATGGAGTACCGAGAGCAGGATTGACCTGAGCACAGCCCTGGAGGGCCCATCTTTCTTCCTCTTCATCAGACTTGTCCTGTCAACAACAACAACATCCATCATCTTTGGTTTGGACTTGTATCAGAGAAGACTCTTGCTCCATGAGGTAATTGGTCCAGGTATCATGGTATGTGTCATATTTGATCATTTTAACCTTCAGATATATTTATAAAATTCCTTTCATTTCTGACGACTGCTTGGATCTTACATTAACCCACTTGACCATGGTTGGGGGGACTGATAAGGTACCCTACCAAGCTTGTACCCATAGGTTTTGGTTAGCCACCAGGGGGGATTTTGAAGGGCCATCATCCGCTCCCATCATATTATCACTCTTACATCTTATCTCCCACTCATCTATCTGATTCCCCTAGTCCAAACATTAGGATGACCTATTTGTGGGGTTACACCTTATATCGTGGGAAGAAGGGGTTAAAGGCCCAGGAGGTAAAAGTAGCTGGTAAAAGATAAAATCCATAAAAATAAAACCTAGAGATGCCTTGCCCAGGGATCCCTAAGAAGGAAATAAAAAGCCTCTCAACAAGAAACAAAAGGGACCAGAAGAAAAATGACAAAATAAGACCTATCCAAGAGGATGGGGGGTCTCAACACGAGCCAACCCATTATGTTCATGGGTACCTAATAGTATGACATTTCCATTATCTGGTCACCACGCCAGGGCAATGATATTTGGTTGCATGGCCAAGGGAAAGGGGGTCTCATCACGAGGCAGCCTTATCATCTCTGTGAAAGTATTTGTGGGTAACACTGTCAGCTCTGGTCACCACGTGATCCGAAATCGGATTCAGAAGCCTGACAAGGCATGAAAAATGCTCAAAAATGAAAGTTCTCGGAATCTGACAAAAACTATGCCATTGCGACCGTCTCATCTTCCTAATTCTGGTGGTATATTTACTTTGTCAAACAGATTCCGTATGAAGAAGATATCGCATTCTGTCCGAAAAGTCAAACAGACAAAAATTTTTGCTAACTGTGCAATCCGTACAGTCCGTACGGATGCTGACGTGGCAGGTCCGTACGCTGACGTGGCAGGACCGTACACTGATGTGGCATGTTCGTACGACGACACGTGGCAGGTTCCATACAGTACACGTGGAAATTCCATACGATGACATGTGGCGGCTCCAGGGAGTGACACGTGGCAGGCAGATTTGGACTTTTTGGTGCACGCCTGGACCAATGCCGAGGTGACATGTGTCACCACTGAAAGGGTGACATGTGGCACGGATGACGTCAGCAGCCTACATCTCGGATGACATCAGCAGCATACATGGTGATGATGTGGCAGTGCTGACTGGGCGTACGACATGCGATGACGTGGAAGATGACTTGGGCGAATCATATTACGACATGTGTCAAGATTTGATTGGTGGTTAAGGTGCCACGTGGACCAATCACGGGCTGCCACGTGGCACCCCAGTTTTTTTCAATTTGGTTTATTAATCCAAAAAAATTTGTGGTCAACCGGAATTGAATCGGCGACCTCCTACACACTTAGCGCCTTCGCAACGAGCCTCCGACCAATAGGCCACGCGATGGTTCTTATTATCTAATCGACAAACTTTATATTTATGTTGATGTAATGTTGAATACGACGGGGGGTCGGGCCGGGGCTTAGCCCCAACCCCCGGTTATATGCATTGTATATGACCCGTGGTATATATGAAACGGAGTGAAGGAGGGGTAAACAAATGTTAACCCACAGTTCTATGGTGTTGAACATGTGACCACCGTTTTCAAATGCTCACGGGGTGTGTTGTGTTAGCCCACGGTTATCGTTATGCCCATGCGACTTGGTGTCAACGCATACAAAGGCCAACGCTTGGCCATATATGGTATCATATGACCACTTAAAGGGGCGCGCGCTAGGCCAAAGGGGGCTAGCACCCGATTTAACTACAATATGGTTATAAAGTGGGTTTTTAACCACTTTTTTGGTTAATTTTAATGTAATTAAGCCATTTTTAATGTAATTGGGAGTTATTGGGTGGTTTTTGAGCCTAACTTCTTGGAGGAAGTTGGAGATGGGAAACTACCTTCCCAATTATTTGTCCAAGGCCATTTTGAGGCCAAGGGGAAAGATTTTGGAGAGCATTCAGAGAAGAGATGTTGAGGAGAAGCCAAGTCAAAGCCAGTTTGAGGCAGGGAAGCCGTTGAGGAGGAGATTTTGTCGGACCGTTTCTGAGAGCTCCAGACGTCCGTTTCGCGTGCCGTTTCTTGTGCATGGTTCTAGAGATCTGGGCGAACATGACTTGATCATCCTTGAAGCCATTCAACATTGTAATGATGTACTATTGAGCTTTCAAACAGAAATAAAGAAGCCTTCCCCATAAAGAAAAGGCCCAGAGACGTAGGCAAAGTTGTGCCGAACTCCGTTATCAACCTGTGTATTATGGTTTGTTGTTTTTTCATTGCATCTGTGTAAATGGATGTATAATTCCTTTTCTTTTCTCATTCTTTCGTTAAGTTTCCCAATGGTCAATTAATGCATGCAATTAAAAAAACTCAACCATAAGTCATTCGAAAAATCCTGACGGATCAAGTGGTATCAGAGCTAGTTGACGTTTGGATTTGAGTTTTCCATGTTAACCAGGGAAAAACTACAGTGTGGTGAAGGGTAGCTTGTTGCAGAGAATCCATTCATTGGATTGAGAAAAAGAGCTTCTCACAGTGAGAATATGGCATCGGAAGAAGGGATTTCTCAAGATTAGAAAGAGTCCCGGAAAACATTCTTTGCCATGTCAGAGATGGTGCAAGTTTTGTACGAAGATTACTTGGAACGAAAGCGACCAGTTTTGGGTAATTCTTCAAAAGGAAAAAGTGAAGAGGAAGAGGACCATCCTCATATTCCTCCTTCACCTCCATCAACACCTCCTTCTTCTCCTTCTTCTTCAAGTTCAAGTTCTAAATCTAGTGGAAAGAAAAATGTTCATAAGAATAAACATGAAATGCCATTGTTAAAACTTGATGTAATTTGAGTTGCCCATATATGATGGTGAAGTGAATGCAGAAAAAATTGATAACTGGATAAGGCAGATGGAAGTATACTGCAGTGTGAAACAGATCAAGGATGAGGGTATACAAATCCAGTTGGCATCTTTGAGAATTGCAGGTACAACACTTATCTGGTGGCAGAGCAAGTTGCAAAAAGGAACACAAAATGTGGGTAATGTATTTCCATCATGGAAGGATTTCATTTATGCACTTAGGAAACAGTTTTATCCTTTGGGTTATA
>JZKD02S1605551.1:377968-443703 GCA_000966675.3 Picea glauca | reverse complement strand
TTTTCAATATATAAATAATAATTATTATATATATTTTTTATTAAAATACATTAATTCATTATCTAATATGTACCATTATTATTCACTTCTTTGTAAATTCAAAATATATATAAATAATAATTATTATATATATATTTTTATATATTTTTTATTAAAATACATTAATCCATTATCTAATATGTACCATTATTATTCACTTCTTTGTAAATTCAAAATGTGAAGATTTTTAATATGTAATATACATAATAACTATTATACATTTTTTTTTCTACTTTTCTAAAATCATAAAAAATCATTTAAAAAAAAATAAAATGTTACAACCATTTGTTTCTAAAATCTTTAACACTATTCACTATACCCTAGCATGATGGTGTAATTTGCTTTTGAAATTCATTGTAGTATAATTCAAGTTTTTCCACTATACACAACACTTACTATTGTTATTTATTGTGCTTTAGGATTGTGACAATTCCTTTCTTGGTTTAGTGCAACGCTTAAGCTGCACAATCTGAAACTTATTTTGGCACGATCAATAATACATTTCTATTGCGTTACTTATTTTTATTTAGATTTTTATATACTATTAGAATTTTTTTTTTGTATATTTAATTTCAATTTAAAAAAATTGTGAAATTATTTTTTAAAAATATTTGGATAAAAAATAACTTAATTGTAAATTATAATAATATTTGATAAACTCAAAATACTCAACTAAATTTGAATTTGAATATGTGATTTGTGATCTCATCATCAATAACATGTGTCGAATGGATTGTTTAACTAATTACTATAACCCATAAGATTAAAAAAAAATCACTTATACAAATAAAACTACTAAAAACATAAAACATATTTTCAAAAAACTTAAATTGAAAAAAAAAAATACAAAACACCCCAATTTACCAACCAAATAAAATACAGAAAAACGTTTAAACAACTACATAACATAAGGGAATGTGAGTGAAATAACTCTAATGGTTATGTACTTGAGAGAAGCCTTAAAATCCATCCCTTTTACTAATTACCTTTATTACATTCTTTACTCGAGGTCTTTATCAAATCATCAACAACTTTGCATTAAATAACATTCACAAAATAAATAAATAAAAATACCCAACATATTCGAAAACATTATACGACTTCCTTTCCATAAAATTCATAAACTATGCAATGCCCATTATCTAATTGTCCTTTGGCTATGTAGTACCGTACCTACCATTGGAAGAGTAGCATAAAAAAACCCTTTCAAACTCGAATTACATACATGGAATATTATTTATTTGTAGGGTCCTTCAAGATTTAAATGGGGTCATGAAATTTATACGTTAGGTATTGACATCAGCTCGTGACCATTTCATTTCAAAGATTACGTTAACATATTCAATTAATACATATATGGATACACCAAGATCATAAGCCACTCTCACACGAGATTTGAATTTCACTACAGGGGCGGACGAGGTATGGGGAGCAACGACACAATTGGATAAGCATGTTGATTACTTTAAACTTTTGATCCAGGACCATCTATTGGTCGACATGGTACATGATGACGTGGTACCAACATGGAGGAATGGCAGAATTGGGGGAGCAGTCATTGCAAAAATATTAGACCATATCCTGGTTGTGGAAAGTTTATTAAATGATGAGGGTAGGTACCGAACATGGGTTGAGCTTCCCTACGTCTCGGACCATACACCAATGAAAGCTCAATTTGACTTACTATGGTTTCTGGTGGCTTATCCATTTAAGTTAAACCCATCATGGATGGTGGAGGAGGAATTCATGACTATCGTGAAAGAAGTTTGGAAGGACACTCGTTTTCTGGTGGAATCGGATATCCAACACAAATTTGTGTGGAAACTAAAGGTGCTTAAGGCTCAGATTAAATCGTGGGCTAGGCACAGACGACGTGAAAAGCTACTTAAGATGGAAACTTTGGAGGAGGAACTCAAGGTGGGATACTCTGGTCTGGCGAGAGATGGGATAGACACTACTACGGCCTGTCATTTGAAATCCTTGGAGGCAGAACGTAATAAAATCCCTTTACTTGAAGAGGATTACTGGAGACAAAAGAGCTGCGCAATCTGGATAAAGTCTGGGGATCGAAATACAATTTTTTTTCACAAATTCTCCAGCACTAGAAGGAATCATAAACACATTTGGGAGATTAATGATGAATCTGGTCAGAACCATAGAGGACAAGAGGCATTAAGAAAGGAGGCCACTAGATATTTCAAAAAGATGTTCGTAGCAGAACCTTCTATTGCACCAGTGGAACAAGTAAACTTAGCCAAGTTATTCCCTCGATATGTAACTATGGAAAATATTGTGCTCATTGAACGATCGGTCACAAAGCAGGAGATCTGGGATATCTTAAAATTGTTTGCCAAAGATAAAAGTCCAGGCCCAGATGGTTGGATGGTCGAGTTTTTCACTCATTTTTTTGAAGTTGTAGGTGATGAATTGCTGGAACTAGTTGAAGATTCTAGAACTGGAGGTATGATACAAAGTTCTCTAAATTCTACCTTCCTGGTGTTGATTCCAAAGGAGAATTACCCTCGGACTTTCGAGGATTTCAGACCCATTGCACTTTGTATCTTATGTTATAAGTTGATATCCAAGGTGATTGCAAATAGAATCAAACCTATCCTCTCGAGGGATTTGTCGGCCGAACAACTTGGTTTCTTGAAGGGAAAGAAGATATTGGACGTCATTGGGATGATGCAAGAATGTTTACACAACATCAAACCAAAAAAACAAAAATCACTATTACTAAAACTTGATTTAAAAAAATCTTACGACTGTGTACGTTGGGATTTTCTACGTCTAATTCTCATACAAACATGATTTAGTAACACTTCTACATACTGGATTATGAGTTGTGTTGTTAGTGCTACTTTTGTTGTTTTGATAAATGGTGAGACCTCCCCTTTTTTTCATAGTGAACGTGGACTTCGTCAAGGGTGCCCGCTCTCACCCTTGTCGTTCATCCTTATTATGGAAATCCTTAGTATATTACTGAAAAGAAAGGGCAAGAGGAGGGGAATCTGACTGGGGTCAAGGTCTCCAGGGTCATAAAAATACGACATCTTATTTTTGTCGATGATGTTCTTATCATGACAAAGGCATCTATTGAAGAGTGGATGATGATTAAAACATTATTGGAACAATTCTGTTGTGCCTCGGGATTAAAAGTAAATCTTAATAAACCCATGTTCGATCATGCAAGGATACAAGGTGAAAATCTGGCGAGATTTAAGGATATTTTTTCTTATAATTTTACAGAGTTGTCTGGGGGTTTTAGATATTTCGGATATTTCATAAAAGATGAAAATACCTCTTTCGAAGACTGGAGATGACTTATCATAAAGTTTGAAAATAGGATTGAACACTGGTGTAACCACTGGTTATCACTTGGAGGTCGATGCACTCTAGTAAAGGTGGTCTTGGAAACATAGTCTGTATATTGGATGGCCCTCGCGGTGGTCCCAGTGTATGTCCTCACAAAGATTCGAAAATTGATCTTTGACTTTCTTTGGACTGGTGGTAGAAAAGAACATGGTATACATGTTTGCAGTTGGGAGATACTCGCAAAGCCGAAACACTTAGGAGGCTGGAGACTTAGGAACCTATTCATTTTCAATCGTGCTTTATCAACAAACTCCTTATGGCGTGTTCTAATGAAAGAGGGGATCTGGCACCAGGTGATAAAAGAAAAATATCTTCCACACACCTCAGTGGCTACATGGCTCAAAATGACTACGGTATTGATACCTTCAACCTCCCAGATATGGAAAAATTTGATGAAATCATTGCCTCTCATCACACACTGGATAAGTTGGAATCCTGGGAATGGTTATTCTATACTAATCGGTTTGGACAAGATCTTGGGCATTGGTAACACTTCAATACTTTCTCGGGATCTCCTGTTGGCATTAAAATATAAAAATATACGCTACGTGTATCAAGCTAAGGCACAGTGCTCTAGAGGTTTCATTACTAATCAATGGAGAAACAATGAAGAACTGGGACTTACGGGACTTGTGGCTATTGAATGGAAATCCTTTGTTAAGGCGCTTATTGACTTGGGTGTCCATCTTTAGACTGGAGAAGATACTTTAATCTGGACTAGTGGTGACCAGTCAGGACTACTCATGGTAAAAAATGTATATAACACTGTGGAAAAAAATACTAGCCACAACAGACTGCGTTATGGCGAAGACATATGTGGTCATGGGAACTAGGCTACAAGATCGAATTTTTCATTTGGTTGGCCTTGGAGCAAAAAATCCTAACTTGGGATTCATTATGGAAAAGAGGATGGGAAGGATCGAACATCTGTCCACTCTGTCACAGGGACGAGGAGACCATTTTATACTTATTTGTACATTTCCCGTTCACACTCCACCTGTGGAAATATTTACATATTGTTTTTCGTCTTGCTTATTCTTGGGGAGGTTACTCATTAACTTTTTTTTATAAAAATTGGCTGAAACTGGAAAAAGTCTATACTACACTTCCATCAGTGGTCTGCTGGTACATATGGTTGGAAAGAAATAGGTGTATTTTTGAAAAATATTCTTCTACTGTACAGGGTGTTGTCATCAAAATCAGAGGGATGGTGAAAATTTCCAACGAACAGTCTTTCAAAAAATAAAATTATAAAAGGAACAGGAAGACCCTAGACATTACTTTGGCATCTAGTTGTTGGTTTGATGGTGTTGCGTAAGAAAATGGTAACCTAAGTGGGGGCAAGGGGCATCATTAAGATCTCAGTAAATACATTTTACAGGTGGACTTTAAATTGTGGGATGGGCACTAATACTAGGGTGGAACTACTTGGGGTATGGGCCTCTTTATCTTTAGCACATCGGCTGGATATTGATCACCTTCATGTTTTGGGGGATTCAAAGATTGTGATAGATTGATTAAACTACAAGAGAAAATTACAAGTAACTTCTCTTACGGGCTAGATGGATAAGATCATGGATCGTATATCTTTATTCAACATCATTAGATTTGATCATATATACGGGGATGAGAATATGGAAGCAAATGTGTTATCTAAACGTTCATTACAGGTGCCAGAAGGGAGGATCCACTACAACAAATGGCAGGATGGCCGTGAGGCCCCCCCACCAACTATGCGTCTCTATCTATGATCTAGATAGTATAGCAGGGATGACAGTGCAATTAATCTGAGATCTGGAATTTCCTTTTTGTGCTACCTTTTTGTCACCTTGGGCACTCTATTTTTTGTAATCTGGTTGGCTTTTTGTTGAGTCTGGCTATATGCTAATAGCACTTATGTAATAATTCAGGGTAGGTCTTTGTTGCCACTGGGAAAGGTTATGTCTAGGTGGGCTAAACATACTTTAGGAAGATGGATGTAATAACAAACAATATACTCTTTTTATGAGAACAACACATATAAATATATTGAGAAATTTTCTGTTGGAAAAATCCAGTTCCAAGTATACTCAACCACATTCACGCCACGTCAGCATAATAATATAAAATGCTCATGTATTTATTTATTTTGGATAGGGTATGATTTTTTGTTGAATTTGTGGAAAGTTTTGAAACCCACTTTAATATGGAAATAGAGATTTGAACTATGTACTAACTCGATAATGACTAATATCCTTTTTTTTAAACTATTTTTATAATTATTTCCACCAACTTGTTTTATAAACAAGGGCAACGAGGCTGCTCATACTGCCTCCTAAGAATTTGTCAACCTAAAGGCTGCTTACTATACCCCACAACTTGAATACTATATACTCCACTACTGGAAACCTTGAAATAAGTGATTGAAACCTCGAAATACGTGAAGGTTGCAATAACATTATAAAGTTATCAGCTAATGAAATGTAAGAAAACTCAGTGTTTTTACACATTAAAAAATTAAATTTTAAGTTTCTTATGTTATACATTAGGTTCTTTACAAAAATTTTAAAGTCAAACCAAATTAATAGAGCAGTCAAAGCTAACTCATTACTATGTATACTGTCAGAGGCAGTACAATAATGACTTTTTGTTTGAGTGAAGAGTTTGGAATTTCAACACTATCTTAAGGTGCCTCATGGCTTCAAGTTAGGCTCTCATGGGAATTGAACCTTTCTCAATGATGGAAAAATCCTCACTTTTGCGATTAGATTCAATCCCTTTCGACAACTTTTTACTAATTTAATAATAACTAAAAATTTAAAATTATTTTCATTAACTTAGTTAGGTGATTTTTTTTGAATTTTAACATTATAATTACTCACCTTAACATAATAATAAAAAATTTAAATTAACTTAATAACGACTCAAATATTTTTTAAAGTAATTCTGACTTTTCATTTACTTTATGATAAGATTTTAACCTAACATCACACCATAAACAATCGCACTTTCAACTTGAACTTCGCATAGTGCAATAACTCATTTTGACAACCTCAATTCTACATAGTAAATAATCCATTTTAACAAAGAGAAAGAGAGTCAAATTTTAGACTAAAATATATTTCACTCTCTTAATAATTCTCTTTTCTATGCTCCTCTTAATGGGTGACGACACTTTGTTTGATAGGCATGGATTATCTTTTCAATATTTATTTTGATATGTGATGATATTTATTTTGTTTGATAGCCTTAGATGGAAAGGATGAATGGCTATTGTTTTTAAACTTGGAAAGCTTGGTTATGTTTTCAATTATTTATCTATAAGAGAGTTTGGACATATCTTCTGAAAATTTAAATGTTAAAATGGACATTACAATAACATTACAAGTTTCGAGTTCATCCAAAAATATTCTGGAAATTCAAGTACCATACTTTCATAGAAACATAAGCTTGAGTTTCCTTTTAATTACTTATTCTCATTTGTATTGTTAAAAGAGAAGTTCATTATAAATTTAAATCTTACTTTATCAAAAGAGAAGTTCATTATAAATTTAAATCTTACTTTATCAAGTTGTGCACGAGTCATCGATGATATTTCTTTCCCTATGAGACTAACTATGAAGTTGTTTGCAAGAAACTCTGTCATCCATTCTCAAGCATCCTACGTATGTGCCAATATAAAAAGGGGCAAAGGTTTCTCATTTACTCATTGCTATCTTCTTGTTCCCCTAAATACAATTGGAGTTTATTGTGATTATGGAGATTTATCACGTAACAATCACCTACCTTCTTAAAATCAAGATCGTATGTGATTCAACTTATAAATGGTCTTTAAAATTCTAGAATTTTTTTTATTTGTTTCATGGCAGCAAATCTCATGCTAATAATTTATTTTTTTATTATTTTTTCATGCTAAACTACCCACAACATATTCTTTGTAGGTTCCTTCTCAACCTACATCATTAAAAATGTTGTTATTAATTGGTTGATCTCATCCATATTGATATGCATGTTAATTGTTCTCAAAGAATATGGTATTTTATCATTATGGGTTATGATGAGCTTCCTATAACCATGGTATTTTATCATTACATGATGTGTTTCTTCTTTCATCTAAGTCACATATAAAACCCGAAATATTAAACTAGACTAATCAATAGTAGAAGTTGAAGTAGACTACATATTACATCAAAAGGAGCATATTTTATGCATGAGAGAGGTGAGAGCCTAAAATAGTAGCATGCCTAGAAAATCTACAGAAGAGAAATAGTCAAGGATAGGAGCCTAAAATAGTAGCATGCCTAGAAAATCTATAGAAGATAAATAGTCAAGGATAGGATTTACAAACAAAATGAAGTGAGATAAGAAGAGGAATCTTCTATGCTCAGTGTGAGAGAGTGAGCACACTAATCATAAACTATTGACCAAAATATCAATGTAATAAGACAAGCTAAATTGCACTTAAGGGAACTAGATTCCTTAATTACCGAGGCAATAACTTTAAACGTGGTAGTCATTTTGAGATTAATGTTGAAGGAAGAATAAATTGCATACAAGTTGAATATGGATGAATACAAAGATAAATTAAGTTCCAAATAGAACTAGTTACAGGAAGCTCATCATAACCACACACATTCTATTCCTTTGGAATCCTTTTTGTGTAACTATCTTTATTCTAAAAGATAAGGAAAAAATTTCAATGGAAGTAAACTAGATCTTTTTCTTTCATGGAGACCAAACTATTATGCTTTCCTAAAATGATATAGCTCCATGCTCTCTAATGTTTCTCACATTCCAATGGGATTGGTATCCATATTAAAATATTAAATATAGGACTAGGCCAAACTATTATGCTTTCCTAAAATGATATAGCTCCATGCTCTCTAATGTTTCTCACATTCCAATGTGATTGGTATCCATATTAAAATATAGGACTTAATAGCAAGTAAAAGATAAGTAAATTGTTTGCACTTATATATATATTAGTTAATGTCTTAAAGATTTAAATTCTAGAAAATATCAATAATATTCAAAGGTAAAAAGGAAGGATGACACGATAACACCAAATGGGTAAGATTTGAAGTTATATTATGATCTCCTTAGTGGAAGTCAGGATTAGCACTTTTAGCACTATTATTGTATTTGAAGTAATTATAAACCAGGCCATAGGAATGTTCTTGAGATAAATTCTACCAATGCAATATTCAAGAATATTGTGCTTTTTATATTTATCATAGAATTTATTAACATACTCATCAATATAAATTACCACAAGAACTTTATTAGGTGGAAACATATTACTTTCTAAAATTAAAGTATTAGGTGGAAAAATATTACTTTACGAAGTTTCTTTGTAACAAATTTTTAACAAAATGTTGATAATCCTTTGGGAGTACACCATTATGGTTATCACCACTTACTGCTATTACAAATAATCAAAATTGTTATGAAAACAAAGAATGCAATTAATGACAATGGTTATGTTATCCCCAATTTCTAGGGATAACTAGGAGATCATGTCTCGAGGCCCAAAGGTCCTAGACATGGAGTACTGAGAGCAGGATTGACCTGAGCATGGCCCTGGAGGGCTCATCTTTTTTCCTCTTCATCATACTTGTCCTATCAGCAGTAGCAACATCCATCACCTTCGACTTAGACTTGTATCAGAGAATACTCTTGCTCCATGAGGTAATTGGTCCAGGTATCATGGTATGTGTCATATTTGATCATTTTAACCTTCAGATATATGCATCAAATTCCTTTCATTTCTGACGACTGCTTGGATCTTACATTAACCCACTTGACCATGGTTGGGGGGATTGACAGGGTACCCTAGCAAGCTTGTACCCATAGGTTTTGGTTAGCCACCAGGGGGGATTTTGAAGGGCCATCGTCCGCTCCCATCATATTATCACTCTTACATCTTATCTCCCACTCATCTATCTGATTCCCCTAGTCGGGACATTAGGATGACCTGTTTGTGGGGTTACACCTTATCTCGTGGGAAGAAGGGGCTAAAGGTCCAGGAGGTAAAAGTAGCTGGTAAAAGATAAAAGCCATAAAAATAAAACCTAGAGATGCCTCGCCCAGGGATCCCTGAGAAGGAAATAAAAAGCCTCTCAACAGGAAACAATAGGGACCCGAAGAAAAATGACAAAATAAGATCTAGCCAAGAGGATGGGGGGTCTCAACACGAGCCAACTCATTATGTTCATGGGTACCTAACAGTATGACATTGCCATTATTTGGTCACCACGCCAGGGCAGTGACCTTTGGTTGCATGGCCAAGGGAAAGGGGGTCTCATCACGAGCCAGATTTATCATCTCTGTGAAAGTATTTGTGGGTAACACTGTTATCTCTGGTCACCACGCCAAGGCAGTGTCCTCTAGTTAGACCTTAGAATAAAAAGAAAGAAAAAGTAATAAAGAAAAGAAAGAATAAAGGAAATAAAGGACTTGGAAAGAATTGCATCCATGACAGGTACAACTCGCCTTCTACAAAGGAACCCACGGATAATACCACCCCCGCCTTTCACTCTACCTGTATGTCTAGACATCCTTTGACCATACCACCTCGTGTTACATGGCTTGGATGATATCCTATGGAAACTTTCATTTTCTTATGGATGTTGGCCCAATATGGCATTTTGTCTTTTTCTTCAGCTTTGTTTAGTAGGCCATTGTAATGTCTTTGAGCTATTGGATAATATGCTAGGGGTTTTATGCTTGCATTTGATAAAATTAATGATGAAATATGATTGAAATTGATATGATCCCTAGGACTAATGAGCCCATGGAGAGCGAAGTTTTTGATGTGCAGGATCATGCCCGACGGACAGGTACCAGTTGGACTGGTACACATGGGGAGATGATTAGTTCAGACCTCCATGGGGTTGAAGAGTCAATCAGATGGTTGTTGGGACCCCATCAGGGGCAGAGAGAGGACAGTGATTGGTCAAGCCTTTGCACAAAAGAATAAGAAAGACGTTTTCATCCAGGACGCCTTGGCTGAGCCCAGCCCTAGGGGGTTGACCCACTGCAGGTGGAACGTTTCTCTCTGATGGCCCAGGATTTCATCTAGGAGCCCTTGACGTCGCCTCCAGTGCATGGCAGTTTGGCACGTGTGGCAGAGTTTGGAGGCCCAAAGAGGGCGAACGTTTGTCATCTAGTGCTATGTTTTTCCCTAAAAAGGGCCAACGTCTCCCTCAGAAGGGATTGATGTCTTGATTATTGCTCATTTAGGGTTTCATTTAACATTTTAATGTAAAACAATATGATTTTTGGTTGTTAGCCTTGTCTGCTATTTTTAATGATCTAAAATTAATTAATGGTCATGAGATAATATATTCAGGATGTTTTTCCCTCATTTGGACATAACACAACTCACTCACACTTGTGAGGTCTTATTTTTGTGCCCTCCTAAGGTATGTTTTCTTTCTAAGTGAGGCACACTTGTTATTGGAAGGATTTTTTGGCATCTTTTGGCATTTCTCTCCAAGGAAGGTTTACAACTAGGGTTTTCACATGCTTTCTTCATGATATGTAAGTGATTTTCTTGCAAAACTTCTTAATTGAATGGTTGTAGGTTTAATTTCTAGCATTTGCTTATTAAATTGTTGATTTAAAACCCTAGGTAACAAGCACACAAGTAGGTCCTTGTTTCATGTCCTGTTAGAGAGAAATATTTCGACCATTGAAGAAGAAGGATTGAGCCTAGCCTTTGCTACACTCATCTTTCTTCTTCCCTTAAGCTAGATTTGAATTTTGTAGGTTGAAGGAGGATGACTTCGTAGGCCTAGGTTATCTACACCTAGGGCCATCATCTTCTAGGGTTTGAAAGCCTTGTCTTTGCAACACTTTCTCTCACCTCATCCTTTAGTTAAATTTATCATTTATGTTATCCATTTTGCCAAGTTGACCTAAGGAAGGAGGAAAGAGCATGAGGCCTTGCTTAAGAAACACCGGAGTGAGCCTCTTTCCCCTAGGGTTTTGATTCTAGGGCCCTACCTTTGCCGCACTTTAGAGCCCTTCCCTCTTGTCTTTAAGTCTTCATCCTTTCAAAACATTGTTCCCTTATCTTGTTTGACACCATATACCCTAATACACTGATCTCTAACCTCCAACGTTGAAGTCCTAGTGTCCAAAACAACTCTCAAAACTTTGAATTTTGAAACCCTAACTAACAAACTAACCTAATTAAGGTTGACGTCATAGTTGGTTATCTTATCTTTACGCAACAAATTTTGAATATAGGCAATTAAATGATGATTTGAAGCATTTATTGAGTAAAGCATTGGTTAGATACATTGTTGGCTTGATCATCTTGATAGTTATTAATGAATTGGTGCTTTTTCCATAACTAATTGATGAAACGTGGACTTCATTGGTATCTATTGTTTTACATTGCTTATTAATTGATATCAGATAGTCATTGAAGTACTAACCCATTGAGTTATAGCCTGCATATATACTTTATTATTGTTGTCTTGTCCTGGGCAGGTGTTTTCATTATGACATACACTTCTTTATTGGCTGATTAGTCAGACTGTCTGACCTTGGTGGTAACCTGTGAGGGGGAAACTTTAATATTGACTTTAAACCTTAGCCTCTTAAAAACCCCAGGTTGTCGGGGACGTCTCCTCTGGGTTAACCTCACTAAATAGAAAGAGCCTCCCCATTGAGGCGACATTGGGTGGGGAAGGTTCCTGTTACGCTAGTTTTCCCTCTATTCTCTAGCCATTTGACCTAGCTACAAACTGTGCGATAACATTTTGGCGCCATTGTCGGGGAACACTAAGTCAATCTTCCTCAACGAAAAATATTTTGGTAAGCCTTGCCTCAAAGACCTCTCTCTTACAAGCTTACCTGGTGACTCCACTAGAATTTATTTCCCCTTTCTTTGATAGTTTCAAGAAAACTATCTGGTGACTCCACAAACCAAAAGGAGATTCAATAATCCTCCTTTATCTTTAAGAAGGAAGCCTCTTTTGAATTCACCTGTTGTCAAGTCACTTTTTGGAAAGAGACTTCCTTTAAACATGTCTACCTCTCATACCGGTACTACAAACCTAGTTAACAATCAAAGACAAAGGTCATCTACTCTTTTAAAGCCATTAGACATGTCAGCTATACCAGGCTACCCTAGGAAAATGCCACCCAAGTATGAGAAGTGGTTGCCTAAGTTTACCGGCACTAATGCCACCAGTGCCGAAGAGAATATAAGTAACTTTTGGGCATGCTTTTAGCTTCACCCCATCTGTGATGATGCTGAAGACTTGGCCATGAAGTTATTTTCTTCTACCCTTTATGATGCTGCAAGACGTTGGTATCTCATTCTTCCTGATGGAAGCATCAAGACCATGGATAGACTTGAGAAAGTCTTTCTCAAAAGGTGGAGCATCAAAGAAGACCCTAACATGCCTCTCACTTGACTAAATGGCCTTGCCAAGTATTAGAATGAGTCCATTCGAGAATTTCACACCAGATTCGAAGCATTACTCCAAAGAATTCCCGCAAGCCATCACCCGAAAGATGATTACCTTGTTCATATTTACACCAGATCTTTCAATGGCCAACTAGGGTATATTCTTAGAGACAAAGACCACCAGTCCATTCAATATGCCCAAGAGCTTGCTACCAAGATAGAATGAAATCTCCTTTCATCTAAGATTGATCCCTTTTCTAACCCTAGGGGGAGAATAGACACCAAGCAGAAAGTAGTACATAATGTTGAACCTACTTCAGATCTCTGCACCAGTATCAGCAATTTGCAAGCTTCCATGGATGGAATCATAAAGAATCAAGAAGAAATGATGAATCAAATTGTCAGACTTGAAAAATAAAAGACCCAAGCACCTAGACCTCCATTCAAAGGGCAATTCCAGAAAGGGAACCAATTATACAAGCCGAAGAATGAAAATGAAGTCCCAAATACTTTGGCCCCTACGAATGTCGTTGATGAAAACCCTTGGTGCCTGGAATGCAGTGAAGCACATTGGGAACATGAATGTCCTTATAATGTTGGCCAACAACAAGTCAACAATTTGGATTGCTTCATGAATCTTCCTCAAATAAATATCATAGATATAGAACATCAACAAGCCCTGAAGGAAGAAGCAAGAGCAGCGAGGATGGAAATAATAAACAACTTGGACTGAGAATCATGAGAAAAGATAAAGAAGCAGGAATTTCAAGTGTACAGGAGAAAGAATCCAAAACAATCTACTGTTGATCAACCGAAACCCCCATCTCTTGAGGTTATTCTTCCCAAAACATTTAAGATTAGTAAGGTTGACCTTGATTTTGACTTTGAAGGGGATTTATCAAAGATGCATGTGAACGTTCCCCTAAAAGAAGCAATCAAGACCCCATATATTAAAGAACGCTTTGATACCTTCTTTTCGGGATCAACTGAGCCTATGGAGCCCCCAATTATGTTGCAAGTTGATCATTTCAGGGTCCATTATGTTGAAAACCCCCCTTTCTTCATGACTTTAAAGATGAACAACAAATACCTTAACAATTGCATGCTAGATATAGGGGTTGGTGCCAACATGATGTCTCTTAAAGTCATGCAACAAATGGGTTTGAAGGTCACTAGGCCTTACAGGAATGTGTGTGGTTTTGAATCTAAAGCAATACCCACACATGGTGTGCTTGAAAATGTTGAAGTACACTTAAAAGAATTCCCCGAGAAGACAGTCCCCATAGATATTATAGTGGTTGATGTCCCAAATGTGTGGGGAATGTTGTTGTCTAGGAAGTTTGGTGCAATGATAGGTGGGTCCCTTGATATGGATCTCACCTTTTTGCGATTACCTTTGAAAGATGGGACGACCAGACGTTTACTTAATGTACCAATAACTGGAAATCATGTACAGGATGTCGTTCCTACCATAAATGGCAATAAAGCGCAGAAATATGTGATACAAACCCTTCAATAATATTCTTCTGAAGACATGCACTTTTCAACAAAAGAGGAGTTTGATCAGATTGAATGGCCCAAGAAAGAAGAATACTAGCAAGTCCTGGATGAATTTTAGAACAAAGAAGTTGGGACAGTGAAGATATTAAAAAGGAAAAAGGATGAAGAAGACGTGAAAATCCGCCCATCCCAACAAGAAGTTTTTACAGCAGAAGCCCACCCACCTCCCTCAGTACAATACACCAGGGTTGTTCAGGGAACAACCAAACACAAAATCAKAAAATACAAGGAGGGAGATTTGGTATGGATGTGGGATACTTATAAAGGAGAGCCAACTAATGTGAAAGGAAGTACGCAATCATGGTTCGGACATTTCAAAGTCGGAATGGAATCAGTTGATAAATCATACTATTTGTCCACTTTGGAAGGTAGAAGGTGCCCATTACCCATCGGTGGGCACCTCCTCAAACCCCACCAAGGTGGTGGGACATGACTTCACAGGTAAGTATAGGTAGGTAGCCATTCTTCCATGTATCATACCATTTTCATTTCATGTTAGTTTGCTTCCTCACTTGCATATTGATTGTTTTATTTAAGTCATATACATATATTAAATTTGTGAGGTGGCAATACCACCCCACCTTTTTTACTAGTGCCCTTTTCGAGTTTGAGAAGGTCTGCAGGTTTATGCCAAAGATGTTGAGGTTCTCATGCACTCTACGGTGAGCACATGTCCCCGAGTTGGAGCCAAATGTTATCCCCGATTTCTAGGGATAACTAGGAGATCATGTCTTGAGGCCCACAGGTCCTAGACATGGAGTACCGAGAGCAGGATTGGCTTGAGCACGGCCCTGGAGGTCCCATCTTTCTTCCTCTTCGTCAGACTTGTTCTTTTAGTAGAAAAAACATCCATCACATTCATCTTGGACTTGTATTAGAGAAGACTCTTGCTCCATGAGGTAATTGGTCCAAGTATCATGGTATGTGTCATATTTGATCATTTTAACCTTAAGATATATGCATCAAATTCCTTTCATTTATGATGACTGCTTGGATCTTACATTAACCCACTTGACCATGGTTGGGGGGATTAACAGGGTACCCTAGCAATCTTTTACCCATAGGTTTTGGTTAGCCACCAGGGGGGATTTTGAAGGGCCATCGTCCACTCCGATCATATTATCACTCTTACATCTTATCTCCCACTCATCTATCTGATTCCCCTAGTCCAGACATTAGGATGACCTGTTTGTGGGGTTACACCTTATCTCGTGGGAAGAAGGGGCTAAAGACCCAGGAGGTGAAAGATAAAAGCCATAAAAATAAAACCTAGAGATGCCTCGCCTAGGGATCCCTGAGAAGGCAATAAAAACCCTCTCAACAAGAAATAACAGGGACCCAAAGAAAAATGACAAAATAAGACCTAGCCAAGAGGATAGGGGGTCTCATCACGAGCCAACCCATTATGTTCATGGGTACCTAATAGTATGACATTTCCATTATCTGGTCACCATGCCAGGGTAGTGATTTTTGGTTGCATGGCCATGGGAAAGGGGGTCTCATCACGAGCCAACCTTATCATCTCTGTGAAAGTATTTGTGGGTAACACTGTCAGCTCTGGTCACCATTCCAAGGTAGTGTCCTCTAGTTAGACCTTGAAATAAAAATAAAGAAAAAGTAATAAAGAAAAGAAATAATAAAGGCAATAATGGGCTTGGAAATAATTGCATCCATGACAGGTACAACTCGCCTTCTACAAAGGCAGCCACAGATAATACCACCCCTGTCTTTCACTCTACCTGCATGTCTGGACATCCTTTGACCATACCACCTCGTGTTACATGACTTGGATGATATCCTCTGGAAACTTTCCTTTCCTTATGGATGCTGGCCCAATAGGACATTTTGTCTTTTTCTTCATTTTTGATATGCTAGGGGTTTTATGCATGCATTTGATAAAATTAATGATGAAATATGATTGAAATTGCTATGATCCCTAGGACTAATGAGCCCATGGAGGGTGAAGTTTTTGATGTGCAGGATCATGCCCGATGGACAGGTACCAGTTGGATCGGTACACATGGGGAGATGATTAGTTCGGACCTCCATGGGGCTGAAGAGCCCATTAGATGGTTGCTGGGACCCCATCAGGGGTAGAGACAGGACAATTATTGGTCGAGCCTTTGCAAAAAAGAAGAAGAAAGACACTTTCATCCAGGACGCCTTGGTTGATCCCAACACTACAGGGTTGACCCACTGTAGGTGGAATGTGTCCCTCTAATTTCTCAAGATGTCATCTAGGAGGCCTTGACGTCACCTCCAGTGCATGGCAGTTTGACAGGGCAGTTTGGCACCTGTGGCAGAGTTTGGAGGCCCAAAGAGGGCCAACGTTTGTCATCTAGTGCTATATTTTTCCCTAAAAAGGGCCAACGTCTCCCTCAGAAGGGATTGATGTCTTGCTTATTGCTCATTTAGGGTTTCATTTAACAATTTAATGTAAAACAATATGATTTTTGGTTGTTAGCCTTGTCGGCTATTTTTAATGATCTAAAATTAATTAAAGGTCATGAGATAATATATTGATGATGTTTTTCCCTCATTTGGACATAACACAACTCACTCACACTTGTGAGGTCTGATTTTTGTGCCCTCCTAGGGTATTTTTTCTTTCTAAGTGAGGCGCACTTGTTATTGGAAGGATTTTTTGGCATCTTTTGGCATTTCTCTCCAAGGAAGGTTTACAACTAGGGTTTGCACATTCTTTCTTCATGATATGTAAGTGATTTTCTTGCAAAACTTCTTAATTGAATAGTTGTAGGTTTAATTTCTTGCATTTTCTTATTAAATTGCTAATTTAAAACCCTAGGTAACAAACACACAAGTAGGTCCTTGTTTCATGTCCCCTTAGAGAGAAATATTTTAGCCATTGAAGAAGAAAGATTGAGCCTAGCCTAGCCTTTGCTACACTTATCTTGCTTCTTCCCTTAAGCTAGCTTTGAATTTTGTAGGTTGAAAGAGGGTGATGTCCTAGGCCTAGGTTATCTACACCTAGGGCCATCATCTTCTAAGGTTTGAAATCCTTGTCTTTACAACACTTTCTCTCACCTCATCCTTTAATTACATTTATCATTTATGCTAGCCATTTTTCCAAGTTGACCTAAGGAAGGAGGAAAGAGCACGAGGCCTTGCTTAAGAAACACCGTAGTGAGCCTCTTTCCCCTAGGGTTTTGATTCTAGGGCCCTGCCTTTGCAGCACTTTAGAACCCTTCCCTCTTGTCTTTAAGTCTTCATCCTTTCAAAACCTTGTGCCCTTATCTTGTTTGAATCCATATAGCCTAAGGCACTGATCTCTAACCTCCAACGTTGAAGTCCTAGTGTCCAAAACAACTCTCAAAACTTTGAATTTTGAAACCCTAACTAACAAACTAACCTAATTAAGGCTGACGTCACAGTTGGTTATCTCATATTGATGCAACACATGTTGAATATAGGAAATTAAAGGATGATTTAAAGAATTTATTGAGTAAAGTGTTGGTTGGATACATTGTTGGCTTGATCATCTTGATAGTTATTAATGAAATGATGCTTTTGCCATAGCTAATTGATGAAACATTGACTTCATTGGTATATATTGTTTTACATTGCTTATTAATTGATATCAGATAGTCATTGAAGTACTAACCCATTGATTTATAGCCTGCATATATACTGTATTATTTTTGTCTTGTCCCAGGAAGGTGTTTTCATTTGGGCATACACTTCTTTATTGGATGGTTAGCTGGACTGTCTGACCTTGGTGGTAACCTGTGAGGGGGAAACTTTAATCTTGAATTTAAAGTTAGCTTCTTCAAAACCCCATGTTGTTGGGGACGTCTCCCCTGGTTTAACCTCCCTAAATAGAAAGAGCCTCCCCATTGAGGTGACATTGGGTGGGGAAGGTTCCTGTTACGCTAGTTTTCCCTCTATTCTCTAGCTATTTGACCTAGCTACAAACTGCGAGATAACATTTTGGCGTCGTTTCTGGGGAACACTGAGTCAATCTTCCTCAACAACAAATATTTTGATAAGCCTTGCCTCAAATTCCTCTCTCTTACAAGCTTACCTGGCGACTCCACTAGACTTTATTTTCCCTTTCTTTGATATTTTCAGGAAAACTATCTGGTGACTCCACAAACCAAAAGGAGATTCAATAATCCTCCTTTATCTTTCAGAAGGAAGCCTCCTTTGAATTCACCTGTTGTCAAGTCACTTTTTGGAAAGAGACTTCCTTTAAACATGTCTACCTCTTAGACCGATACTACAAACCCAGTTAACAATCAAAGACAATGGTCATCTACTCTTTTAAAGCCATTAGACATGTCAACTATACCAGGCTACCCTAGGAAAATGCCACCCAAGTATGAGAAGTGGTTGCCTAAGTTTACCGGCACTGATGCCACCAGTGTCAAAGAGCATATGAGTAAATTTTGGGCATTCTTTTTGCTTCACCCCATCAGTGATGATTCTGGAGACTTGGTCATGAAGTTATTTTCTGCTACCCTTTATGATGCTGCAAGACGTTGGTATCTCAGTCTTCCTGATGGAAGCATCAAGACCATGGATAGACTTGAGAAAGTCTTTATCAAAAGGTTGAGCATCAAAGAATACCCTAACATGCTTCTCACTCGACTAAATGGCCTTGCCAAGTATGAGAATGAATCCATTCAGGAATTTCACACCATATTTGAAGCATTACTCCAAAGAATTCCCGCAAGCCATCACCTGAAAGATGATTACCTTGTTCATATTTACACCAGATCTTTCAATGGCCAACTAGGGTAT
This sequence comes from Picea glauca, assembly GCA_000966675.3. NCBI lineage: Eukaryota > Viridiplantae > Streptophyta > Pinopsida > Pinales > Pinaceae > Picea > Picea glauca. The sequence goes on along the minus strand of JZKD02S1605551.1, from coordinate 424,565 downwards.
CTTCTTAGAAACAAAGACCCCCAGTCCATTCAAGAGGCCCAAGATCTCACTACCAGGATAGAAGGAAATCTCCTTTCATCCAAGATTGAGCCCTTTGCTAACCCTAGGGGGAAAATAGACACCAAGTAGAAAGTAGTACACAATGTTGAACCTACTTCCGATCTCTGCACTAGTATCAACAAGTTGCAAGATTCCGTGGATGGCATCATAAAGAATCAAGAAGAAATGATGAATCAAATTATCAGACTTGAAAAATCTCAAACCCAAGAACCTAGACCTCCGTTCAAAGGGCAATTCCAGAAAGGGAACCAATTCTACAAGCTGAAGAATGAAAATGAATTCCCAAATACTTTGGCCTCTACGAACGTCGTTGATGAAAACCCTTGGTGCCTAGAATGCAGTGAAGCACATTGGGAACATGAATGTCCTTATAACTTTGGCCAACAACAAGTCAACAATTTGGACTGCTTCATGAATCTTACTCAAATAAATATCACAGATATAGAACATCAACAAGACCTGAAGGAAGCAACAAGAGCAGTGAGGATGGAAATAATAAAAAACTTAGACTAGGAATCACGAGAAAAGCTAAAGAAGCAGGAAGTTCAAGTATACACGAGAAAGAATCCAAAACAATCTACCACTGATCAGTTGAAACCCCCATCTCTTGAGGTTCTTCTTCCCAAAACATCCAAGATTAGTAAGGTTGACCTTGATTTTGACTTTGAAGGGGCTTTATCAAATATGCATGTGAACATTCCCCTAAAACAAGAAATCAAGATCCCATCTATTAAATAACGCTTTGATACCTTCTTTTCGGGATCAACTGAGCCTATGGACCCCCAAATTATGTTGCAAGCTGATCATTTCAGGGTCTAGTATGGTGAAAACCCCCCTTTCTTCATGACTTTAACGATGAAAATGAAATAACTTAACAATTTCATGCTAGATACAGGTGTTGGTGCCAACATGATGTCTCTTAAAGTCATGCAACAAATGGGTTTGGAGGTTACTAGGCCTTACATGAATGTGTGTGGTTTTGAATCTAAAGCAATACCCACACATGGTGTGATTGAAAATGTTGAAGTACACTTAAAAGAATTCCCCGAGAAGATAGTCCACATAGATATTATAGTGGTTGATGTCCCGGATGTGTGGGGAACGTTGTTGTCTAGGAAGTTTGGTGCAATGATAGGCGGGTCCCTTGAGATGGATCTCACCTTTTTGCGATTACCTTTGAAAGATGGGACGACCAGACGTTTACTCAATGTACCAATAACTGGAAATCATGTACAGGATGTCATTCCTCCCATAAATGACAATAAAGCATAGAAAGATGTGATACAAACGCTTCAAGAATATTCTCCGGAAGACATGCCCTTTGCAACAGAAGAGGAATTTGATCAGATTGAATGGCCCAAGAAAGAAGAATACCAACAACTCCTGGATGAATTTTAGAACAAAGAAGTTGCGACAGTGAAGATATTAAAAAGGAAAAAGGATGAAGAAGACGTGCAAATCCACCCATCCCAACAAGAAGTTTTTACAGCAGAATCCCACCTACCTCCCTCAATAAAATACACCAGGGTTGTTCAGGGAACAACCAAACACAAAATCAGAAAATACAAGGAGGGAGATTTGGTATGGATGTGGGATACTCATAAAGGAGAGCCAACTAATGTGAAAGGAAGTACGCAATCATGGCTCGAACCTTTCAAAGTCGGAATGGAATCAGTTGATAACTCATACTATTTGTCCACTTTGGAAGGGAGAAGGCGCCCATTACCCATTAGCGGGCACCTCCTCAAACCCCACCAAGGTGGTGGGACATGACTTCACAGGTAAGTATAGGTAGGTAGGAATTTTTCCGTGTATCGTACCATTTGCATTTCATGTTAGTTTGCTTCCTCACTTGAATATTGATTGTTTTATTTCAGTCATATACATATAATAAATTTGCGGGGTGGCAATACCACCCCACCTTTGTTACTGATGCCCTTTTCGAGTGTGAGCAGGTCTGCAGGTTTATGCCAAAGATGTTGAGGTTCTCATGCGCTCTACGGTGAGCACATGTCCCTGAGTTGGAGCCAGATGTTATCCCCGATATCTAGGGATAACTAGGAGATCATGTCTCAAGGCCCACAGGTCCTAGGCATGGAGTACCGAGAGAAGGATTGACTTGAGCACGGTCTTAGAGGGCCCATATTTCTTCCTCTTCATCAGACTTGTCCTGTCAGCAGTAGAAGCATTCATCACCTTCGGCTTGGACTTGTATCAGAGAAGACTCTTGCTCCATGAGGTAGTTGGTCCAGGTATCATGGTATGTGTCATATTTGATCATTTTAACCTTTAGATATATGCATCGAATTCCTTTCATTTCTGATGACTACTTGGATCTTACATTAACCCACTTGACCATGGTTGGGGGGATTGGCAGGGTACCCTAGCAAGCTTGTACCCATAGGTTTTGGTTAGCCACCAGGGGGGATTTTGAAGGGCCATCGTCCGCTCCCATCATATTATCACTCTTACATCTTATCTCCCACTCATCTATCTGATTCCCCTAGTCCAGACATTAGGATGACTTGTTTGTGGGGTTACACCTTATCTCGTGGGAAGAAGGGGCTAAAGGTCCAGGAGGTAAAAGCATTTGGTAAAGGATAAAAGCCATTAAAATAAAACCTAGAGATGCCTCACCCAGGGATCCCTGGGAAGGCAATAAAAAGCCTCTTAACAAGAAACAAGAGGGACCGGAAAAAAAAAGAAAAAATAAGACCTAGCCAACATGATGGGGGGTATCATCATGAGCCAGCTCATTATGTTCATGGGTACCTAATAGTATGACATTGTCATTATCTGGTCACTACGCCAGGGCAATGACCTTTGGTTGCATGGCCAAGGGAAAGGGGTCTCATCACGAGCCAACCTTATCATCTCTGTGAAAGTATTTGTGGGTAACACTGTCAGCTCTGGTCACCACGCCAAGGCAGTGTCCTCTAGTTAGACATTGAAATAAAAATAAAGAAAAAGTAATAAAGAAAAGAAAGAATAAGGGAAATAAAGGGCTTGGAAAGAATTGCATCCATGACAGGTACAACTCACCTTCTACAAAGGCACCCATGGATAATACCACCCCTGTCTTTCACTCTACCTATATGTTTGGACATCCTTTGACCATACCACCTCATGTTACATGGGTTGGATGATATCCTCTGGAAACTTTCCTTTTCTTATGGATCCTGGCCCAATAGGGCATTTTGTCTTTTTCTTCAGCTTTGTATAGTAGGTCATTGTAATGTCTTTGGGATATTGGATGATATGCTAGGGGTTTTATGCATGCATTTGATAAAATTAATGATGAAATATGATTGACATTACTATGATCCCTAGGACTAATGAGCCCATGGAGGGTGAAGTTTTTGATGTGCAGGATCATGCTCGACGGACAGGTACCAGTTGGACCGGTACACATGGGGAGATGATTAGTTCGGACCTCCATGGGGCTGAAGAGCCCATCAGATGGTTGTTGGGACCCCATCAGGGGCAAATATAGGACAGTGATTGGTCGAGCCTTTGCACAAAAGAAGAAGAAATACGTTTTCATCCAGGACGCCTTGGTTGAGCCCAGCCCTAGGGGGTTGACCCAATGTAGGTGGAACGTGTCCCTTTAATGGCCTAGTACGTCATCTAGGAGCCCTTGACGTCACCTCCAGTGCATGGCAGTTTGACAGGGTAGTTTGGCACATGTGGCAGAGTTTGGAGGCCCAAAGAGGGCCAACGTTTGTCATCTAGTGCTATATTTTTCCCTAAAAAGGGCCAACGTCTCCCTCAGAAGGTCTTGACGTCTTTCTTATTTCTCATTTAGGGTTTCATTTAATAGTTTAATATAAAATAGTATGATTTTTGGTTGTTAGCCTTGTCGGCTATTTTTAATGATCTAAAATTAATTAAAGGTCACGAGATAATATATTCAGGATGTTTTTCCCTCATTTGGACATAACACAACTCACTCACACTTGTGAGGTCTGATTTTTGAGCCCTCCTAGGGTATTTTTTCTTTCTAAGTGAGGCACACTTGTTATTGGAAGGGTTTTTTGGCATCTTTTTGAATTTCTCTCCAAGGAAGGTTTACAAGTAGGGTTTGCACATGCTTTCTTCATGATATGTAAGTGATTTTCTTGCAAAACTTCTTATTTGAATGGTTGTAGGTTTAATTTCTTGCATTTTCTTATTAAATTGCTGATTTAAAACCCTAGGTAACAAGCACACAAGTAGGTCCTTGTTTCATGTCCCCTTAGAGAGAAATATTTTGGCCATTGAAGAAGAAGGATTGAGCCTAGCCTTTGTTACACTCATCTTGCTTCTTCCCTTAAGCTAGCTTTGAATTTTGTAGTTTGAAAGAGGGTGACGTCCTAGGCCTAGGTTATCTACACCTAGGGCCATCATCTTCTAGGATTTGAAAGCCTTGTCTTTACAACACTTTCTCTCACCTCATCCTTTAGTTAAATTTATCATTTATGCTAGCCGTTTTGCCAAGTTGATATAAGGAAGGAGGAAAGAGCACGAGGCCTTTCTTAAGCAACACCATAGTGAGCCGCTTTCCCCTAGGGTTTTTATTCTAGGGCCATGCCTTTGCAACACTTTAGAACCCTTCCCTCTTGTCTTTAAGTCTTCATCCTTTCAAAACCTTGTGCCCTTATCTTGTTTGACTCCATATACCCTAAGGCACTGATCTCTAACCTCCAACGTTGAAGTCCTAGTGTCCAAAACAACTCTCAAAACTTTGAATTTTGAAACCCTAACTAACAAACTAACCTAATTAAGGCTAACGTCACAGTTGGTTATCTCATCTTGATGCAACAAATGTTGAATATAGGCAATTAAATGATGATTTGAAGCATTTATTGAGTAAAGTGTTGGTTGGATACATTGTTGGCTTGATCATCTTGGTAGTTATTAAGGAATTGATGCTTTTGCCATAGCTAATTGATGAAACGTTGACTTCATTGGTATCTATTGTTTTACATTGCTTATTAATTGATATCAGATAGTCATTGAAGTACTAACCCATTGAGTTATAGCCTGCATATATACTGTATTATTTTTGTCTTGTCACGGGCATGTGTTTTCATTTGGGCATACCCTTTTTTATTAGCTGATTAGCCGGACTGTCTGACCTTGGTGGTAACCTGTGAGGGGGAAACTTTAATCTTGACTTTAAACCTTAGCCTCTTCAAAACCCCTTGTTGTCGGGGACGTCTCCCCTGGTTTAACCTCCCTAAATAGAAAGAGCCTTCCCATTGAGGTGACATTGGGTGGGGAAGGTTCCTGTTACGCTAGTTTTCCCTCTATTCTCTAGCCATTTGACCTAGCTACAAACTGTGCGATAAAAGGTTATAGCGAGATGCATTACATATGCTATACATGTGAGTGGCACTACAAATATTAACCGCAAGAAGTCCACTACATCTAGAAAAATTCAAGTATCTTTAAAGAAAATCATAGATGGGGTTGCATTATGGATACTACCTATGGGGGAAAAGAAATGTCCCATTGAATTGTTCCTCTCTAAAACATAATTACTTGTTTATACGAGAATTGTTTTGAAATCCAATTTGTCTATAGTCAAATATTTGGATTGCAGAGTTTGCCAAAATATGCAAATATGTTACAAAGAAGCCCAAGCACGACTAAGGATTTAGATGTTTTTCCCCTATTTTCCTATATAAAAAAGGTTTACATTATTTCTATATATTTGTACCACGGGTTTATATTATTTATATATAATCTATACTACATATGCACTATGATGTGCTCCAATCATAATCTAAAATAACATCTTAAAACATTTGGTTAAATTGACACAAAGGGTCCATGCTTAAAATGATATCTAACTTGTTTATAATGGAGAACAAACATTGTTAAGACATGTCACGAAGGAGTCATAGAAAAATAAATATCTATTTCTATTAATCACAAGAAAGTTGTTGAAATATTTAATAGTACTGAGAGGGGGTGAATCAATACTAAACATGTTAAATTATTTTTCTTCTAAAGACTACTTCAAACACTTTTATATTTTAATTTCAGATAGTCATATTATAATTAAACTAAACATATATCACAACATTAATTAAAACATTCACAATACACATAGATTTGAAGTGGAAACCTATATTGGGAGAAAACCACAAAAAATATTTCACCAATAAACATTAATTCAGTTACAAACAACTATCTTTGAGAACACCAATCTTCTATAGGCATCAACCTACAAGTATATGAGGACACCAATCTTCTGTAGGCACCAACCTACAATTATATGAGGATACCAATCCTCTTGAGCACCAACTTAATGACTTCAGGCACTAACCTGCATGTATATGAGGACACCAATCCTCTTGAGCACCAACTCAATGACTCTAGGCACCAACCTGCATGTAGATGAGGACATCAATTCTCTTGAGAACCAACTCAATGAATTCAGGCACCAACTTGCAGAAAGGACACCAAACCTCTCCCTAGCACCACCCTACCACCCTGAAAACAATTATGCTCTTCAAATTTCATATCATATAAACCTTAGTATTCTCAATTTGAAGTCTCTTCTGCAATCTGTAATTAGCACACGATGATTATTTCTTATTACGGTCTTCAACATCTTGGTCTACCTTGTGACTGCAATCTAGTCCTCATTCTTTCTTGCATATGATATTCAAGTTCTTTGTTTCTTAAGCACTGCTTCTCTGCATGTGTCATTCAAATATTCATTCTCTCAATCCTTGTCAAGGAAATGGGTCTATAGCTTTCAAACATAGTCATTCTCAACCATACTAAATTCAGTTATGCCTATCATGTCCTTTTCCAATCAAGAATCTCTTTCCTGTATGTCATTTAATTAACAATGCTCCTTTTTAGTAGAATTACCTCACTTCAATTGTTAGACCCTAGAACAAGATATAAGCTCTGCAAATTCAATTTATGTCCAAGCCAGTCTTTAGACCCATTTAGAACAACAAAATTACTCTGCAAAATGATCACAAGGACACCTGTAAAATACCAAATCACATCCCGACCATCACAATATCCAGAACAAGTCTTTGGACCTTTAGAATGCCCAGAGCATCATCTTTCTTATTGTACCATCACAAAACGCTCTTCTCAGATCTTCGTGCTTCCAAATTTGTTCTTTTAGAGCCTCATACTCTTCTCAAGCATCTCCACTTCTTCTCATTTTCATAATATACACACACATATGGTTTAATAAAACCATGTGTGCTTCATTAATGTTCGAAGTGGACCCAATAATTCTCTAAGCCGACCAATGAAAAATCTGTCATTGAAATGGTTTAATTCGACTGGTATAGAACCAAATGTTGGAGTATTGAGAGGGGGGTGAATCAATATTATGCAATCTTTTACCTCTTTTAATTAGAACATGTAATCATTAAATTTATCAGCAGTATATCATCAATATATCATGAGAAGTATCAATCAACAAAGCATAACAAATAAACATAGATACACAGTACACACAAATTTATGTGGAAACCCAAATGGGAGAAAAACACATAATTTTTTCTTATATATCAAAGATTACATTCATGGGAAGCACCAACGTTCAAATTCTCCAGCACTAACTAGAAGGAGGCACCAACCCCATGATTTACATGCACCAACATGAAGGAATCACCAACTTTATGAGTTCTCCAGTACTAACCGGAAGGAGGCTACGACCCCCTTATTTACAGGCACCAACCTGAAGGAAGCACCAAGTCCCTGATTTCTCCAACGCCAACCAAAAGGAGGCTATGAACCCCTTTCCTTTCCCTATCCTTCCACCCTAAAATATAAGTGTAGACTCACTGTCACTACCACTTATACTGTCACTATCATTGTCACTTTCACTGCCACATCAACCTGTAATTGATGATCAACTATCATCCAACCTGTCACTGTCCATGTCACTATCTATGTCATTGATCAACCACAACCTAATCCAATCACATGGATACCAAGACCATCACCATACCTTTTACATCATCCTGTACCATACCATGCATCAACCATGTACCATACTATATGCCAAGTATCCAAGATGTGCCAATGTCTTAGCAATGTGCCTCAAGTATGCACCATAACCATCATGATGATATACCAAGTATATATGCCAATATAAAAAATATGTGACTCTAATAAAGAACCATAACATCAATGAAATAAGTACCAAGGATATGTCTCAAGCATGTCTCAATAACACCAAAACATGGACCTCTACCACATGCAACCATATACCAAAAATGGCCTCCAAGACATGCCTTAAGCATGCGCCATACCATCCATGATACAAGATTAAAAAAACACATAAATGACATACCTTTACTCATGAATAAACAACATATACATACCAACTCAGACTGTAGTAAATATGTTGTAACATCAAACCTTGTTGCAACCTGATACACACATCCCTTCCCAGATTTATCTTAGCCTCATGGGAATAAGACATGTTGTTTATTGGGGCCTCGCATGATGAGCCATAGACAACCCATGGGGGTGCCTCATGGCACACGAGCGTTTTGACCTACAGGGGTCAAACAAACTAGGGTTTTCTTAGAAAAACCCACTCTCCTATGCAATCCCGAAACTCCCACACTTATCACTCTTTCGATGCCTTAGATTTCACCGTCGCAAACTCGCCAAAAGATCAATTTATCACATAGAATATATTCAAATGAACTTGTGTGTGAATGTTCCTATGAGTGACTTATTGAGGTGTATATATACTTTTTCGAAGTAACCTATTTCCTTAACTTAGGGCTTCTTGAAATTTCTTGTTACAACCACTTTACCATTTGACTAAAGACTTGTAAATTTTTAGGGGATTCTTAACCATTCTTCGGGGATTTCAACTTTATGAGGGAATATCTCCCTAATTGTGAGGAACTATGTGATGTTCCACCTACTATTGCAAACGACATGAAAAAGACTATTCATATATGGGATTTTTGTATACATTTGAAGTGTTCTTCAACCTCATTTTCCTCCATAAAATTCAGGCCTCATGACCATACCTATGGGTTTCTTGTAGACTTCTTCAAAGCATCTTACTGTGAGGGCCATGTTTAAAGCTATGCCATAAGGGGACCACTTTGGAGACTTCGTCAATTATACCCAATACTTCTAGAGTATTCTAGACTTCTTCTAATGTTGACATCAATGATAATGATTTTTCCAACAATCCCCCCTTTTGCATTGATGGTAACACTCATGCTCCCCTTGTGACCAATACTCCCTTGTCTGCATGCTTATGTTAGTTATCCCCCTTTGACATCAATGGGAAAGGGTAACTCCCCTTGAAAAACTACTTATGTGCTTTCTCTCTTTCGGTGATTTTGTCCATTGGTGCTTCACAATGAAGTAAACTATTGACATATAGAAAAGAATTCATATTAATATTCCTTTAATGTATCTACACATATGATTTCTCTTCCCTTGTATTCTGATCAAAAAAATGTGTAGATCATCGTGGAGCAGAAACTAATCCATGTTTTTGTCAAAGATACTCAAATGTCTCCCTTGGGAGAGGTTTAGCAAAGGTGTTTGCAATTTGTTCCTTTGTCCCAATATACTCTACCTTGATATTATTTTTTGTAACCTATTCCCATAGAAAGTGAAACTTGATCATAATATCTTTGGTCTTGGAATGCATGACTGGATTCTAGGAGATACCGGTAGCATGGGTTTTTTCATAGGATATTGAAACGAGCTCATCATACTTCATTTGTATATCTTGCAAGGTTTTCTTCATCCAAAGGACCTGAGTAAAACATGTTGCTGCCAGAATGTATTCTGATTTTTCTATGGATAATGATACTGAAGATTGTTATTGTTTTTTACTTAACCAAGATACCAGAAAATCACCGAAATTGAAGGCTACTTCGCTTGTAATTATTTGATCATCAACGCTTCCTCACCAATCTACATCTGCATAAGAGACCATATTCAACTCATTCCCTTTTGAATACCACAATCCAAAATTTGTTGTTCCTTTAAGATATTTGAAGATCCTTTTTACTGCTAGAACATGAGTTTCCTTCAGTGCTTCTTGAAATCTTGAAACTTGTCCAACCGCTTGCATTACATCTAGTCTTGAAGCTGTCACATAGAGTAGGATTCCAATCATTGATATATAGAGTATTTGATATGCTTCTCTATAATTTTCATCTTTTCTCAACTTGCAACCTGTCACCATCAAAGTACTTACTAGTTTACAATCTTCCATTCTCAACTTCTTCAACATCTCTTTAATGTACTTGGTTTGGGAAATGAAAAATCCTTCATCCTGGTGAGATATCTGAAGTCCAAAAAAGAATGTTTATTCACCAAGTAGTGATATTTTAAACTCATTTTGCATGTCTTAGGAAAACCTCTTACTCATCATGTCATCATCACTTCCAAAGATAATATCATCAACATATACTTCATTGATAAGTATGTTGTTCCTATGAATCTTCTTATCTTCATTACTGATCCAGATTTATGAACGGAATGAAATGAATAACAAAATGAATACAATAACATAGAGATATGGAGAGAAACAATAGATATCCAGTGAACAATAACTTCTATTGAATAAATGAAATAGGTTGAAACTATAAAATTGCAGAACTGAAAAACAACTTGCTCGAATGGTGGTAGCTATCTCTGAGAAGAGATGGGGCTGCTACGCACATCTGTCTGAGAAGAATGATTAAAATGAGGCTCTAGATGCCTTTTTAACATTACTCATGAATTCCAAAACCATAAACATCCAAAACCCTAACCCTAGGAAGTGAAACGCCAAAATTTATGTGAGTCTCGCTGGGTAAGTTGGCACCTCAACTTATCGAGGTTGTAACTTTTTCATACAACCTCCATTTTAGGTGTGTGATAGCCTGTTGGAAAGGTGTTTTTGAGAAATACACATTATGTCATAAAAATCCAACTCTGTCTACAGTTTGACTATGGCAAGCCAAAAATAAACTGTTTAGGTCCCTAAAACAGCCTTGGAAGTACATAAAGATGTGCTGACATGAAAACTTACAAAATAATCCAATTGGATTAGGTGGGAGGCCATATGTCTCCACCTAGAAGATGATTAGGGATTTAGATAGCCCCATAAGTGTAGAACCCATAATTACAAAGAATTATAGAATAATGTGTTGAACTAAAAATTGTCAAGAGGAGCCAGTTGTAATAGGTGGGTTTCCACCAATATCCACCTGGATCAGTCTTCCCCCTTAGGAATAAATAGTCTCCATTGCATTGAATTCCCCCATAAGGTGAGGAAAATTTTGCTAAAGTTGGCCTCGGGTAAGACACTTTCCTTGTTGTATGAGCTACCCTACCTTGACAACCCGATAAAGTTGGATCCTCTACTGGCATGTTCCCTTGACCTGTGTGTCCATTATCTGATCAGTGGATTATTGTTGCATGCATTCAAGGTTGAGCTATGTGGGTGTCAATTGTTTTGCAGTCTCTGAGGTGTCAAATAGTGGTGGGAAATATGGCCGAAGGAGGTCCACATTGAACATTGGGTGCAAGCCAAGGAAGGGTGGAGTGTTGAGCTCAAAAGGATTGCTACCCACAACCTTGGTGATAGTGTAAATCCCATAACATAGTGGGAGGAGATTCCGATGGGGCCCTGTAAGGTGCTCTTTCTACAAATGTAAACTGACCTTTTCTCCCACATGAAATTCATGCAATACCCTGTGTTGGTCATGGCTCTACTTGTACTTAGCATTGGCTTTCTGCAAAATCTCATGGACTTGTTGGCAGATGTGCTGAATAATCCCAATGAATCTGGTGGCTTTATCAGCCTCATAGTGAACATGGGAAGATTCTTCCTGTGTGGTCACAAGAGGTAGTGAAACATCAATGGGACCCAAGGGTTGGAATCCCATCCCCACTTGAAATGGGCTATGTCCGGTGGAGCTATGGAGATATTTTTTGTAGTTTTTCTAAACATAGAGAAGACTCTCATCCCATGTACATATATGCTTAGAGTTTTACATGTGCAGGATGTGCACAATCATCTGATTCATGAACTATGTTTGGTCATCGGTTTGGGGGTGGAAAGAAGTAGATTAAGTGAGCTTAGTGTCCAATAGTGGCCAGATACTCGACCAAAATGTGTTGAGGAACTTGTTGTCCCGATTGGAGATGATGGTCTGTGGTATACCAAAATGGACCCACACACGTTCGAAGAAGAGCTTGGCAATATCTGCCACTGTGACTCTCTTCTTGTAGGCTGTGAGGGAGGCCATCTTTGAAAACCGATCAAATACCACAAATACACAGTCATTTCCTTGCTTGGTGGATGGAAGACCATACATGTAATCCATAGAGATGGATTCCCAAGGCCTCTGGGGAGTAGGAAGAGGGGTGTACAAGCCTTGCTTGTTGATGGTTGGCTTGGAAACTTCATAGGTAGTGCAATATATGATATACTTGTTGACGTCTTGTCGAAGTTTTGGCCAATAATTTTTTTTTTGTAGAACGACCACAGTTTTCTCTATGCCAAAATGTCTTGTCATCCGACTGTAGTGATCCTCCCAAATTATCTTTGCACACTCCCTTGCAGGAACACATAGATGGCCCAGATGGCATAACGGTTCATCCTCAATGTGAAAATCAGTGATATTCGTGCATGTTCCCAAGAGCTGATAGGTGGTGGCGAAGTCTGTATCTTGCTAATAAAGTTTGGGTCACTCAGATGCCTCATGTCCACAGGAATGGAGCATGGTGGTGAGTGCAGCCACAGAAGGTTGAATGAGGCAGTCAACGACACGATTTGTGCTCCCTGGCTTATACTTGATGTTGAGATGGAACAGTTGCAAGTAGGTGGACCACTTCTGATGTTGGTCGTTCTACAACTTCCCCTGTGTCTGTATGAACTTCAGAGGCTTGTTATCAGTGTGGATGATTGTCTCCTTTCTGAGAATGTAATGTTTCCATTGATGACAGGATTGTAAAATGGAATACATTTCCTTGTCATAGGTGGGGTATTTCCATACAGTATCTGAGAGTGTCTCACTATGGTATGTTATTAGATGACCATGATGAGTGATAACTGAACCTACATCATAGTCAAATGCATCAATCTTAATATCGAACGGTTGTTGCAAATCAAGTAAGGAGAGTATTGGAGCTGAGCACAAGCGATGCTTCAGATCATCAAATGATCATTGTTGTTCCTTTCCCCACATAAAATTTTCCCTGCCACCACCCTTGGTCACTTGGATGAGGGCCCATCAAATATGGGAGAATCCCAACACAAAACGTCGGTAGAATTTGGTCAGTCCCAAGAAGCTCTAAAGCTCGGTTAGTGTGGTCGGGGTTGGCTAGTCATGAATCACTTGGATCTTAGCTAGATCAACATGTACCCCATGATCATCAACAATTTATCCCAAGTATTGGACTCTTCTCATGACAAAGGATAATTTTTCCATGTTGGCATATAAGTTGTGTTACCACAGAGTGCTCAAAACCTGTTGAATATGTTGCATGTGCTCCTCCCAAGTTCTGTTGAAGATGAGGATGTCATCCAAATATACCACCACAAAAGAGTTGGTGAAGGGTCTCAATACGTCATCCATCAATCTCATAAAAGTGGTTGGTGCATTTGTTAATCCAAAGGGAATGGACATCCATTCAAAGAGGCCTTATTTAGATTTGAAAGTTGTCTTCCATACATCAATTGGTTCGATGGGAACCTGGTGGTAACCATAATTTAGGTCAATCTTGCTGAAGAACTTTTCCCCCTTGAGTTGGTCAAGAAGGTCATCAATTCTTAGAATTGGGTACTGGTTCCTGAATGTGATTTTTCTTAATGCTATGTAATAAATGAAGAGCCGCCAGGTCCCATATTTATTCTACACCAGTACAATCGGGGTTCCGCAAGGGGAGGAGTTGGGTATGATGTTCCCTTTTTGAAGCAACTCTTGGATCTGATGCTTGATTTTGTCATTTTCCATCAACGAGCGATGATAGAATGGTCCATTAGGAAGATGTGCACCGGGGGTTAGATCAATTGGATACTTGACTTGGAATTCCATCGGTACCCCAATGGGTGAGGAGAATATGTCCCTATAATATTCCACGATCACGTCCACTTGCTTCTGCTACAAAGAGAGTCTCTTTGTAGAGGCCATGGATGTGGAAGTGACCTTCTTCTTACTATGAGCCCAGATCACAAAGAATACAAACTTCCTGGTCTATGAAATGAACTTACTACATTTCTTAGCAGAGATTAAAGAAATAATAGTAGGTGGCGCTACCTCTGGTATCATGTACAATTATCTACCCAAAGTAATAATAACACTGTGGGGTCTAGACTCATACACAACATGTCACTTCCAAAAATATGGTTGTCCTAAAATAACATCACAAAATTCAAGGGGAGCAATATCACACAATACCTTGTCTTTGAAAGGCTTGATGTCGTAGGGCAGACGACACTGTTGACTGACACATAGATCTCTTCCTTGGCGAAGCCATCCGATGGTGTAGGGTTGTTAGTGCGACGTTTTCAGAAGGTTCAACCGCTTGATGACCTCTACTGATATCAGGTTCTTCTGACTACCACTATCGACATTGAAATGAAGCGGATCCCCATTTACCCACATATGTGAGTGAAAGAGGCGTTCCCCTTCTTGGATGGACTTTGGTAGTAGCGACAGTGGAACTAGGTTCAACATCGATAATATGCTTCCCTCTTTCTGGATTTGATTTAGAGTTAGAATCGACCTCTGACTTAGAATATTTCAGTTCGGCCATGACTAACTGCTTGGAGAAGAATTATTTGGTGTCATGCCAAGATCTTTTATGGCATTCACATCATTTTTCCGTGTCCTTATTCGACTTCTCATTACCCTTATTATGTTGTGTCTTAGACTAGTTGTATTGAAAGTGGCCATCTTTTCTTTATCCCTTTTTATGTTGGTTTCTGTCGCCTTTTCCTTGCTTTGCTATGAGGATTTTGAAGATCCAAACTCTCGCCTCTTCTGCTTAAATTTATGCTCAATCTTGACAAGATATCTATAAGTCGTACCCAATGATGAGATGTCCAGAAGATCCATTTCCGTTTGAATGTATCTATGCAAACAATTTTTGTATTTGAGCACCAAATTTCACTCATAATTTTTGATACCCAATTTTGTGCACAGGGTATGGAAAATATTGGTGAAATCTGGTACTGTCTGGTCCCTTTCCTAACGCAGGGTGGTCCATCTTGTGTATTGGTCCTCGTAGCTTCCAACAGGGTAATATTATTCTTTAATGGCATCCCTGAAGGAATTCCATATGGGGGCCACCACAAATATTTCATATTACTCTATGGCCCTTTTCTCAGAGTAAGTATCCCACCAGTCCTTAACACAGGGGATGACCTTGAGGAGAACAAAAGTAATATTTTCCTTATCGGAAAAATTGTGGACCGAAAAATACCCTTCGAGCAGATTCAATCATTTATCTACAACACCCACATATAGAATCCCTTCAAATAATGGAATATAAAATTTTACATGTACCTTGAAGGGGGTTGCATGGTTGCTTGATGAAGATGCTTCTCCCGCGGGCAGCCGCCGAAGGATCTGTGCAAAGTTGTCCATCATTTTTTTCCTTTGTCGTGTGAGGTCTTCCTCAAGCAACATTTTAAAAGGATCTCCTACTCCATCGTCATCCCCCATGGGTTTTTTTCAAGCTCGACGCAAACGATCTTACAAAGGCACTACTGGTTCGAGTCCCAACTTCTTGTACCTATATATTGTCGAGGACATGCACGGAGAAAAATGAATGAAGAGAAGACCGATATGATACCATTGATCTAGATTTATGAGCAGAATGAAATGAATAACAAAATGAATACAATAACAAAGAGATATGGAGAGAAATAATAGATATCCAGTGAACAATAACTTCTATTGAATAAATGAAATAGGCTGAAATTGTAAGACTGTAGAAGTGAAAACAACTTGCTTGAATGGTGGTAGTTATCTTTGACAAGATATGTGGTTGCTACCCGCATCTGTTTGAGAAGAATGATTAGAATGAGGCTCCAGATTCCCTTTTAACATTACTCATGAATTCCAAAACCCTAGACATCCAAAAACCTAACCCTAGGAGGTGAAATGCCAAAATTTATGTGGGCCCTGATGGGTAAGTTGGTACCTCAACTTCCCGGGGTCGTAACTTTTGCATATGACCTTCGTTTTAGGTGTGTGTTATCCCGTTGGAAAGGTATTTTTGGGACTACACATTATGTCATTAAACTATGACTCTGTCTATAGTTTGACTATGGCAAGCCAAAAAAACATTGTTTAGGGCCCCAAAACAACCCTGGAATTACAAAAATATGCATTGACATGAAAACTTCCAAAATAAGCCATTTGGATTAGGTGGGTGGCCACCAGTCTCCACCTGGAATATGTGTAGGGATTCATACAACCTTGGAAGTGTAGAACCCACAATTACAAAGAAGTACAAAATATTGTGTTGAAATAAAGATTGTCAAGAGGAGCCAGTTGGAATAGGTGGGTGGCCACCAATATCCACCTAGATGAATTACCTTTTCTGAATCCTTGTTCCTACAAATCCCTATCCAATCTTGAATACTAGGCTCTAGGGGATTTCTTGAGTCCATAATGATCTTTCTTCAATATACAAACATAATATTCCCTTTCTGATAGTAGGAACCCTTCTGGTTGTTCAATGCAGACTTCTTCTAATTCACCAGTCATAAATGTTCATTTTACATCCATCTGATATAATTTGATTCTCTTGGAACATGCATAGGCCAGGATCATTCTGATTGCTTCCATTCTAGAAATAGGGGAAATTTTTTCTTTAAAGGCTACTCCAACTTGTGCATATCCTTTGCATATTAATCTTTCCTTGTTTCTGGTTACCTGTCCATATTCGTTTAGTTTGTTTATGAATGCCCATTTTGTACCAATCACATTTTTATTCTTTGGTCTCAACTCTAGTTCCTGTGTTTCATTCTTCTCTATTTGATGTAGTTCTTATTCTGTGGACTTGACCCAATGCTCATCATTACTGGATTCTTTAAAACTGTTGGGTTCAATTGTGGATAGTAGTGCAAGGTGTCTCTTCTCTAGTGTACAAAACCATTTACTTCCTCTGGTCTCTATTCTTGAATTTTTATCTCCAATAATCTGTTCTGGTGGATGATTCTTTTGAACCTGACAGCTAGGTGTCCTAGAGGGCATCAAAACTTCATGTTGGTCATTTTATTCCTACTCTACTTCTGATTGTTGTTCTTCCTCTTCTTCTTCTTCTTCTTATTTTGCCTCTTCTTATTTTAATTCTTCTTCTCTTTCATGTTCATTTGGATCTTTCCTTTATTCTTTGATTTTTGGTACACCTGCTTCATCAATATTTACATTTATGCTTTCCACTATCTTGTTGAGTCTCAAATTATAACATTTATATGACTTGATTCTGCTTGAATATCCGACCAATATTCCTTTATCAACTCGAGAATCAAATTTTCCAACTTTGTCATATTCTCTCTTTATGTAGAATTTAATTCCAATACTCTGAAATACTTGATGATTGTTGGTCTTCCCTTCCACAACTCATATGGAGTTTTGTCACTTTTACTTCTGAGCATCCCTTTGTTCAAGATATGAATCGATGTGTTCATTTCTTGTGCCCAAAAGATATTTCTCAACTTTGAGTCTTTAAAAATGGTTTTGTCCATCTCTGTTACAATGTTGTTCTTCCTTTCAATGATTGCATTTTACTGAGGTTTCGTAGTTGTTGAAAACTACCTCTTTATTTCTTGATTTTCACAGAATTCCATGAATTCTTTTGATGTGAATTTTCCTCCATTGTCTGATCTTAAGCACTTAATTCTTGAATCCATTTCGTTTTCAACCATCTCCTTGTACATTTTGAAATTTTTGATGCCTCTGATTTGTTCTTGAGAAGACATACTGCAGTCATTCTTGTATAATCATCAAAAGTAGCATGAAGTATCATTCACCATTCAATAATTTTGTTATTGTTGGTCCACATAGATCAATATGCAAAATTTCCAATGTTTTTGTCGTATAGTATTCCTTTGATATGAATTTAGTTCTTGTCGCCTTTCCTTGTAGGAAATACTTTCACACAGTATTGGTCGGTTTCAAAATTTCAGGCATGTCTGTTACTGCTTCCTTTCTACTGATTTTGACCAAATTGTCAAAGTTTATGTGTCCCATTCTTCTGTTCCAAATCCAACTTCATTTTCTCTTCCCAAGAAACATCTTTCCTTTCCAATATCATTTAGGATGTATATATTTCTTGGATCCCTTACTGTTGTAGCCACCAATTTCCCCGATCCTTCTTTTCTTATCTCTCACTTCTTCGAGTCAAATATAAGTCTATGTCCTTGATCACACATCTGAGTCGCACTCAGTAAATTATGCTTCATGTATTTAACAAGTAGGACATTTTCTACCTTGGAATTCTTAATTCCAAACTTGACTGTTCCTTTCCCTATAATTATGGTTGAGTTTTCAATACCAAATTAAACTGATCTGTCACTTTCTTTCTTCAGCGATATAAATATGTTCTTGTCACCTGTCATATGTTTTGAGAAATCATTGTCAATGTACCAGTCACTTCTTCTACTTTATGTTTGTAGTGCTATGGAACATTATTCAACATTTAGTTTATCTTGCTTCTTTATTCAAATTATTGATGGTCCCTTTTGATGATTGTTGAATTCCTACTTTGGTTGCTTTAGATAATCTGTCATTATGCAATATTTGGCCATGTGTTCAAATTTTTTTCATTTATAACATTCTACTTCATAGATTAATGATCCAAAACTGTTATAGTTTATGTTGTATGCTTCTTAAGGCTTTCTGAGTTGATTAATTCTAGGGTGACCCTTATAGTTTCTTTTGTTCTTGGCATAATATTTGCAATTTATAGCTTTGTGCCCAAAATTATTACAAGAATGACATTAACCAAGAAAGATAGTTTGATACTTGGGATATCTTCTTAATGGTGTTGTTTCTCTATAGTTTTATTCTTGATTTCTTTCCATGGGTGGTTTTTGATACTGAAACCCGAGTCTTCTAGACAGTGCCATCCTTTTTTAATATTCTTCTCAATCGTTGGTGAATCCTATGGTGACTTCTTCATAAGTCCTTTGTTATTCTTACCCTTCTCCAGTCATAGAGATCAAACCCTTCTCTATATGTGTTTGGTTGTATCCCATTCCATACCTATCATGATACAACCTTTGAGCGTTGATAATTTCATCTAGTATTTTGGTGTTGTTCTACTTCATATCTCTTTTCTGAATTTCCTTCCTTAGAGAAACGATTTATTTTTCTAAGCTTTCCTTCTTTTTTTCCTTTACTTCCAGTTGGCTTCTGAGTATTTCTTCAATCCTTTTGGCTTCTTCGACTTTGACATTTAGTTTCAAAATCATATTTTTATCTTATTCAGAGTTAGAACTTTGAGACCTTTCTTTCATCTTGAGTAATTCTTCCTTAGTGATTTATTTTTCTTCCTCTCTTTATTTAATTCGCTTAAGGCTTCAATTAGTTTTGCTTCAAGATATACCTCACCTCCTTCTTCATAATTCTCTTAATCAATTTCATAAGCCACAAAGAGTATATTTTCTGGGGGACTGTCATTATCATCAACTTCATCTGATGAGGAATTGTATTCCTTTGAGTAGAGACTTTTCTTTAAGAATTTATTTTTGTTTCTTTTCTTGTTTCTCTTTTTATATTGATTTTATTTCTTGGAAACTTATTGATCCATATTTTATGAGAGGAACGAAATGAATACATATTATTAATAGGTACTTAACAAAAAATAACATAGATGCAGTAAAACTAATTTTCTATTCAATAATGAAATAAGTCAAAACTATAAAATGCAGCGGAAACAAGCTTGTTGGAATGGTGGCAGCTTATCTATGAGAAGAGATGTGACGGTTGTGCTCATTTAGAAGAAGATGATTACAGTGAGGCTCTGAAGGCCTTTTTACAATAAAAAGGAATGCCAAAAACCCTAGACATCCAAAATCCTAACCCTAGGAGATGAAGCACCAAAAGTCATGTGGGCCTCGTTTGGGTAAGTTAGTACATTAACTTCTTGGGGTCGTAACTTTTGCATACGATCTCTGTTTTAGGTGTATGATATCCTGTTGGAAAGGTATCGTCGAGGGGATTCATTTTGGGGGCTCAATATTTCCATTGTCTATAATTGAGAATCTAGATGCCAAAAAACCTTCATTTAGGCCCTCAAAATGGCCCCGGAAGTTAAAATTGCTAAAAATAGTAAATTGCCAAAATTGCCAAAAAACTATTTTGAACCAGTTGGAAAAGGTGGGTGGCCACTAATATCCACCTGGATAAATACTCCCTCCTTAGGAAGAAATGGTCTCCATTGCATTGAGGTCCTCCATCAGATGAGGAAATTTCTATTGAATTTGGCCCAGGGTGAGCCACTTGCCTTAGTGCAGGAGCTGCCCTGCTTCGACAACTCAATAAAGTTGGATCCTTTGTTGTAGAGTGCCCTTGATATGTGTGTACACAATATGATCATTGGATTCTTGTTGTATGCAGTCGGGGTTGATCTCTGTTGGTGTCAGTTGTTCTGCTACTTTTGAGGTGTCCAATAATGGTGGGAAATAAGGGCGAAGGAGATCCACATTGAACATTGGGTGCAAGCCAAGGAAAGGAGGAATGTTGAGATGAAAAGAATTATCCCCCACGACCTTGGTTATGGTGTATGACCCATAACAGAGTGGGTGAAGCTTCCTATGGGGTCCTGTAAGGCGTTTTTTCTGCAAGTGCAACCAAACTTTGTCACCCACCTGAAACTTATGTGGCACCTAATGTTGATCATGGCGTTGTTTGTACTTGTCATTGGACTTCTGTAGGATATCTTGAAATTGTTGGTGGATGTTTTGGATTCACTCAATGAACCAAGTGGCTTTGTCAGATTCAGTTGGAGTAGGATATGAGTTTGTCGAGGTCACCACAAGGGGAAGTGTAACATCTATGGGACCCAATGGTTGGAATCCCAACCCCACCTGAAAGGGGTTGTGGCCGGTTGAGCTATGTAGGGCTCGGTTGTAGCTATGATGGACATCGGAAAGGCTCTCATCCCATGTGAGAGGGTCCTGTGAATTATACATGCGAAGGATATGCACAATCATTCAATTTACGACCTCAGTTTGGCCATCTATCTGAGGGTGGAAGGTCATGGATTTTGTGAGCTTGGTGTCCAGCAGTGACTAGAGGCTCGACCAGAATGTGCTGATAAATCGACTATCCCGATCTGAGACAATATTTTGTGGGAATCCAAAATATACCCAGAATCGTTCAAAGAAGAGCTTGGCAGTGGCCTCTTCTATGATGTTCTTCTTGTAGGCAACCAAAATCGCCATCTTAGAAAAGCGATCAACAACCACAAAAACACAGTCGTTTCCCCGCTTGGTGGATGGGAGGCCCGACATGTAGTCCATTGAGATGGATTCCCATGGCCTATTAGGAGTAGGAAGAGGGGTGTATAGGCCCTGTTTTTTAGTGGTCGGTTCGGGAATTGCACATGTAGTGCAAGACCCGATATACTTGCTGACCTCCTGTCAAAGTTTTGTCTAATAGAAATGTTTATGTAGCATCATCACTGTTTTTTCGACGTTGAATTGTCCTGCCACCTCACTATAGTGGGATTCCCATATCAGCTTCGCTTGCTCGCTTGATGAAACACAGATATGGCCCAGACGACACAACAACCCATTCTAAAGATGGAAATTATCAACAATTGTGTTTGACCCCAACATTTGGTAGGTAGTGGCGAAGTTCGGGTCTATATCATAGAGTTGGGGCCATCCAGAGGTCTCATGGCCACAAGACTAGCACCATGGTAAGTGCCACGACTGATGGTCTACTGAGGCAATCAATGATGCGATTGGTGCTTCTTGTTTTATACTTGATGTTGAGGTGGAATTGTTGCAAGTATGTGGACCACTTTTGATGGTGGTCATTCTACAATTTTCCTTGTGTCTGCATGAATTGTAGTGGCTTATGATCAGTGTGGATGACTGTCTCCTTCCCAAGAATGTAGAGTCTCCACTAGCGGCAGGCTTGCACAATGGAGTACATTTCTTTGTCGTAAGTAGGGTACTTATGGACAACATCTGATAGTGTCTCACTATGATAGACCATAGGGTGGTTGTACTGAGTGAGAATGACACCCACAACATATTCGAAAGCATCTGTCTCGATATCAAAGGGTTGTTGCAGGTCTGGGAGTGAAAGTACTGGGGTTGAGCACAAGCGTTGCTTCAAATCATTGAACTCTTGTTGTTGGGACCGTCCCCATGCAAATTTCTCCTTACCACCACCCCTGGTTATTTGGTTGAGGGCCCATGCAATATGGGAGAATCCCAACATGAAACTTCTGTAGAAATTGGCAAGGCCCAAGAAGCTCTGGAGCTCAGTGAGTGTGATTGGGGCTATCCATTCACGGATGACTTATATCTTGGTTGGATCCACATGTAAGCCATGATGATCAATGATGTAGCCCAAGTAATGGACCTTGTCCATGCTGAAGGATAATTTTTCGATGTTGGCGTATAGATTATGTTGTCGCAGGGTGTGCAGAACCTGCTGAATATGTTGCAAGTGTTCAGCCCAAGTCTTGTTGTAATTGTGAATGTCATCCAGATACACCAATAAAAAATTATTGGTGAATGGATGTAGGATATCGTCCATCAACCTCATGAAAGTGGCTAGCACATTTTTCAAACCAAAAGGCATGACCAACCATTCAAAAAGGCCTTCCTTTGACTTGAAGGCGGTCTTCCATACATCTATATGTTCTATTAGGACCTGGTGGTAGACAGACTTCAGATCAATCTTAATGAAGTATTTGGCCCACGTGAGTTGATCAAGGAGGTCATCGATTCAGGGAATCAGGTACCGGTTTCTGACTATGATTTTATTCAGAGCCTGATAATCAATGCAGATTTACCAGGTTCCATCTTTCTTTTGTACCAACACGATTGGGCTACTGCAAGGTGATGAGCTAGGATAGATGTTCCCCTTGTGGATAAGTTATTGGATCTGTCGCTTGATCTCCTCATTCTATAACAAAGAGCAGCGATAGACTGGCCCATTGGGTAGTAGTTTGTTGGGGGTCAGATCGATGGGGTGCTTGACATTGTAGTGCAGAGGTACCCCGACAGGTGAGGAGAAGATATTTGAGTATTATTCCACAACCTTATCTACTTGATTCTGCTGTGTGGAGAGGTCGGTTGCAGAGACCCTGGATGTGGCTGTGATCTTTCGCTTATTCTGAGAGAGAATCACAAAGAAGAAAAAATTCCCCGTCTAAGAGATGACCTTCCTGCATTGCTTAGCAAAGATCAAGGAAATCACACTAGGTGGGACTGCCTTGGGTACCCTGTACAATTTCCTGTTCAAAGTAATAATAACACTACGAGGCCTAGACTCATATATAGCATGAAGTTTCCATAAATAAGGCTGTCCCAAAATAACATCACAAACTTCAAGAAGAGAAAAATCACACAATACCTCATCTTTGAAGGGCTTGATGTCGTAGGACAGTCGACACTATTGGCTGACACAGAGATCACTTCCTTAGAGGAGCCATCCAATGGTGTAGGGTTGTGGGTGCAGTGTTTTCGACAGGGCCAGCCGCTTGACGACCTCTTCTTAGATGAGGTTCTTTTGGCTACCTTTATCAACGTTGAAGTGCAGCAGGGTTCCTTTTACCCACATCTGTGAATGGAAGAGGCACTCTCCTTCTTCCAGCTCGTCTGGTTTACAAGGCTAGAGCTTGGTGGTAGCAACAGTGGCACTGGTTTCTGCGTCAATGATCGGTATTTTCATTTATGGTTCTGGCTCAGAGTCAGAACCCGCATCTGATTCAAAGGCTTTCACTTTGGCCACTAGTGACTACTTTGAGCGGCAGTTAGCAGTGTTATTCCAAGGGCTCTTATGGAAGTCGCACCACTTCTCGGTATCTTTGTTTATCTTTCCGGTGTCCTTCTTTGCTTGTGGCTTGGACTGGTTGTCCTGATACTGTCCATATTTTCTCTGTAATTTGTTCTGCCAGTTGGGGCCACCCTTTCCTGGATTTTTTTGTGAGGGGTTCCCAGGCCCAAATTGCCGCGTCTTTTGTTTGAGATTCTACTCGATTTTAACAGCATATTGGTAGGCCATGCCTAAGGATGAGATGTCCAAAAATTCCATTTTGGTATGGATGTATCTGTGTAGAGCACCGCTATACTTGAGCACCAAATGTAGCTCTGAATCTTTTATACCCATCTTGGTGCACAAGGTATGGAAGATATTTGTGAAATCTGGCACTGCTTGGTCTCTTTCTTGCCGCAGTGTGGTCCATTTGGTGTACAAGTCATCATAACTTCTGACAGGTTAGTATCGTTCCTTAATAATATCCCTGAAGGATTCCTAGGTGGTCGTGACTGTAAATGATTAGGGTTCCTCTGTTTCCTTTTTCTAACAGAAGGTTTCCCACCAATCTTTGACATGGGGAACGACTTTGAGGAGCACAAAAGTAATATTTTCTCTATTCTAAAAGTTATGGACATAAAAATACCCTTTTAGTAGATTCAACCACTTGTTTACATCATCTGCGTCTATATAACCTTCAAATATAGGAATATCAAAGTTTATTTGTACCTTGAAGGGGGCAGTGCCTCCGCTCGAAGAAGATGCATCACCTGTTGGTAGCCGCCGAAGGATCTATGCGAAGATATCCATCATCACGTTCCTTTGTTGCGTGAGGGATTCCTCAATAAACAATTTGAAAGGATCTCCTGTCTCATCATATTTCTTTTCTCCTTCCATGAGAGGTCGCTTGGGCATGTGAGATATTTTTTCCTCAAAAGAAACAAGCTCGAGACCCAACTCTTTGTACTCCGACCTGGTTGGGGACATGCATTAAGACGACAAGGAGAAAACCATTCTGATACCACTGATCTGGATTTTATGAGAAGAATGAAATGAATACGGATTATTAACAGGTACTTAACACAAAATAACAGAGATACAGTAAATTTGGTTTTCTATTCAATAAGGAAATAAACTGAAACTGTAAAATGCAGCGGAAACAAGATTGCTGGAATGGTGGCGGCTTATCTCTAAGAAGAGATGTGACGACTACGCTCATTCACCAGAAGATGATTACAATGAGGCTTTGAAGGCATTTCTACAATAAAAAGGAATTCCAAAATCCCTATACATCAAAAAACCTAACCCTAGGAGATGAAGCACCAAAAGTCATGTGGGCCCCGTTTGGGTAAGTTAGTAAGTCGTAACTTTTGCATACGATCTCTGTTTTAGGTGTATGATAGCTCGTTGGAAAGGTATCATTGAGGAAACTCATTTCGGGGGCTCAATCATGCCTTTTTATATCACTGAGAAGCTTTATTCTGAAAAACCTTCATTTAGGCCCTCAAAATGGCCCCGAAAGTTAAAACTGCTAAAAGTAGTAAATTGCCAAAATTGCCAGAAAACTATTTTGATCCAGTTGGAAAAGGTGGGTGGTCATCGATATCCACCTGGATAAATTCTTCTTCATCACTTTCCTTGTTCTTATAATATGGAAATTTATCAACAATATGACCAATTTTACCACAATTAAAACATTTAAAAGGAAACTTACCTTTGTACATGCCATTTCCTTTCATTAACTTCCTTATGAAGTTGGCCATCTCTTCATCTTCATCAGAATCATCGCTGCAACTAAAGTCTGACTTTGGCTTTTTCTTTGGTTCCTGTTTGTTATTCTTTGTCTTCTTGGATACCTTGAACACTTCTTCCTTCCTCCGTGGATTATCTTGTTTTGTTCTTTTTTCATAGGCGGTTAATATTCCATGGATATCATTGATTCTTATCGTACCAAGGTCCACTCTTTCTTCTAGGGCTGAAAAATTAGGATCATATCTCATTAGAGGAGACCTTAGTATCTTTTGGACAATAATTGTCTCTTTAATTTATTCTCCCAATCCTTTAATGGCATTTACTATTTTATCATATCATAGGAAGTAAGATGAAATGTCTTCGTCTTCCTTCATATTCAATTTCTCAAACTTGGCTATGTAGGTTTGAAGCTTGGCCCCTTTTAGTTTATCATCTCCTTCATAGATATTTTTAATTTTGTCCCAAATATCCTTTGCAGAATCATAGTGCATAACCTTCACATATACTAGGTGCTCTAGACCATTTAATATTGCATTTGTGGCCCTTGAATTTTTTTCATTGAGTTTCTTTCAATCTCTATCTATTGGAGGAGTGGTAGGTGTTGTGTATCCATATAATACTAATTTCCAAACATCAAAACCCTATGCTTGTATATATGTTTTCATTCTTCTACTATAGAAGGCATAACTTTGTCCATCAAATTGTGGTACTCCAATCTTAGCGTACTCCATGATCCTCCTTCCAATTGTTAGATTGTTTTCTTGAATAACCTTGCTCTGATACCAATTGTTGGAATACAGAGAGGGGGGTGAATCAATATTATGCAATATTTTACCACTTTTAATCAGAACATGTAATCATTAAATTTATCAGTAGTATATCATCAATACATCATGAATAGTATCAATAAACAAAGCATAAAAAGTAACCATAGTTACACGACACACCAAAATTTATGTGGAAACCCAAATGAGAGAGAATCAAACAATATTTTGTTATATATCAAAGTTTACATTCATAGGAAGAACCAACTGGAAGGAGGCACCAACCCCTTGATTTACAGGAACCAACCTGAAGGAAGCACCAACTCCCTAAGTTCTTTGGCACCAATCGGAAGGAGGGTATGATCCCCTGATTTACAAGCACCAACTCCCTGAGTTCTCCGACACCAATCGGAAGGAGGATACAACACCCTTTCCTTGCACCTGCATCCTGCTTCCTTGAAATATAAGTGTAGACTCATTGTCACTACCATTGATACTGTCACTGTCACCGCCACTATCACTATCACTTCCACATCAGCCTGTAATTGATGATCAACCAATCATCCAACCTGTCACTGTCCTTGTCACTGTCTTTATCACTGATCAACCACAAACTGATCCACTCGCATGGATACCAAAACCATCACCATCATGTACATCAACATATATCATACCATGCATCAATCATGCATCAACCATGTACATCAACCTGTACCATACCATGCATCAACCATGTACTAGAACCTATACCATACCATATGCCAAGTATCCAATATATGCAAATGTCTCAAAAATGTGCCTCAAGTATGCACCATAACCTTCAACATTATATACAAATTATATATGCCAATATCACATAGATGTGCCTCTAACAAAAAACCGTAACATCCATGAACTAAGTACCAAGGATATGTCTCAAGCATGTATCAATAAAACCAAAACATGAACCTCTACTGCATGCAACCATATACCAAAAAGGCCTCCAAGACATGCCTTAAGTATGCTCCATACTATCCATGATACAAGCTTCAACAAAGCACATTGATCTGAAAATGGAATGGATTTGTTTCCAATAGATCTTTAAAATGAAGAAGACTTGTCTATTTTTGCATTGCAAGTGTACAAAGGTATGTGTTTGGGTAATTGGATCAAGTTACTAACACATCAATTAAAGAGTTTTTACTTAATCATCAACAACATATCGAACATATAGAAACCATAAAAAATGAACACATAACATAGAAAATGATAAAGGAGTTCACCCCTCTCTTGGGATACATCTCCTGGTCCATCTTCCCTTGGATCATTTTCATTATTCTTAAAACTTGCTCTTACAGTGATTAGATTACAAAATAGATGGCTCCAATGGCTTCAGAACGTCCAAAAACCCCTAGTTGGGCTTTTTCGACACCTGGTTTGGCCAAAAACTGAAGAAGTTACACCTACTGGAAGTTTTCCCCTTCAAGCTTGTTGTACCTGCTCACCAAAACGCACCCATTGATAGACTAACCCGGCCTGTGTGTGTTTCCCATGCCAAAACCCAACACATGCAACAGTTCCTGCAAAATGGGCAAAATTGTAGGATTTTTAGTGCACTGGACCCCAATCTCGGCGGAGAAATCGGTCATATGGCCCCATGTGGAAAATGACCTAACAATCATGCGCTCCAATGACTAGATCCCTTCGCACGAAGGTATTTTTTCATGTGGTAAATTGCATGTGACCGGGGCTATGCATTTTCCACTCCACTGATTATATGGAATGGGCATATGGTGCTATGCGTCAGGGCTTAACAATGGACCAGGGCTAAAAATTCATTGTAAACATCTGTGCGCACTGGTTATATGGAAAGGGAATATGGGTATGAACCATGGGTTGGGGCCTATCCCTGACCCTTTACTCCGCTGCTCGTCCTTTTTTTCAAATTCAAATACATATGAAACCATATAGTGGTAAGAAATACACTATGGGCGGGCTGGTAGCTCGACCCTGCTAAAAACTTACCCCCGCTCGAAGGTCGTGGATTCGAATCATGTGGAGTCATACAAATTTTACCACTTTCCAACTGCTGGAGGGGTTCCATGTGGCATCCCACGACTAGGCCACGTGGCACCATAACATTTTCCCACAAAAATGACACTTGTCACAACCAGATTCATCCACTTGTTTTCCACCAAGATTGTACAACCTTGCTATGTCATCCCATGCCAAATCAATACTCTACCACATCACATGCCATGTGTGGGTCTGTACCCTGCCACGTCAGCACTGTACGGACTGTACAGTTAGCAAGATTTTTCATGTTTGGCAAAATGAACAGAACATGATATCTTGCTCATACGATGTCTATTTGAGCTCGTTCAAGTTGCGTTGGGTTCGTGACAACGAGGACTACGCATGTTTCCACTTTGAAGCAATTCTGGGCACTTTTCATTTTGAGAAAAAATTGATCCCCTGGATCACACCTCCCCATTGGGAATCTTTTCGACCTCCAAAAGACTACTTTTAGTCAATCTGAGGATGAGGGTATAGTTCCCTCACACTTTCAACCTCAATCCACTTGGACTTTCTTATATTGGTGTCTTTGATACCAATACGAAACTTGTCATGCCTTGTCTTGTACTTGACTTGGCTCTTTCTCATTTTTTCTTGAATGGTTTGATGCACAATTTGAACTTGTTCAACGAACTTCTTGCTTACAACAAAATGGCTAGAAACAAGAGAAGAATGTGCTTCCCTTATCTTGTTGACTCTTTCACCCTATGAAAAACATAGCTTGCCAAGATACAAAATTTACCATGCACATAGGAATCAGGGTAAATTTACAAATTTTTGGATATGCTTACTATGCCTATTGTTAGTGCTTTAGTTATTTTTAGGCATAATCCTATCATGGTAAATTTTGCATAAAGTTGCATAAACAATTTTTCCATCAACATCTAAAGCATATTGTTCCAAATAGCTCTTATGCATGATAGGATTATGGCTGAAAATAACTAAAGCACTAACAATAGGCCTAGTAAGCATATCCAAAAATTTGTCATATATGTCTTTCTTATAGCTTATCACCAAGTGAAAAAATAGCTTGTCAAGGCATGGAATGGAGCTTGCTTTGCTTTCAAAGATTTCTTCCATGTGTCTCCTTCAAAAATCATATTTGTAGTTTTTTTTATCGGGCTAATTGTTAAGTGCGGACACAAATAAATCCCCTTATATTCACTACGAAACTAGAACAAAACAAGAAAGTACACTAGTCTTTCCTTAGATTCGATTATCAAATGAGAAATGGATCTAGAAAATACCTTTTAAATATCGAAGATCCGACTTCACCAATGCGATCCAAGCTCCGTCGTGAGGCTTATGGAGAAATATTTTCAAAGGAACACAAGCCAACAAAGACAAGAATAACAGAGTCTATTTGATATGAAACTATGTACGTAATCAAGGAATCATACAACATGAACAAATAAAAATCATATAGGAAAGAAAAGTATATTTGTATTAAATAATGTGGAAGAAAGATACAACCAGATGCCTTGATGTTGTCAGGTTCCTTCCAATAGTTCCTTGCTTCCCACACACTTCTAATCCATGGATTCTAAGACTGTAGATCTGATAACTACTCACAATCTATATTGACAAAGAAAAGCTCAAAGCCACTCTAATCAAGCCAAATTTCCAATCTACAAAACTCAAGATCCAACCAATCTAACTTTGTCCATGAGAGCTCCTCTCCTTTTATAAGCTGAAGAGGATAAGGTGAGGAGGTTAGGATGATCCCACTAAATAATGAAAGAGAGTAAGATCCATACCATTCGGAGGCCACCTCACCATAGAAACTTCTCCTTCTAGAAGCATCGAGAAGAAGCTCGTTTTTCCCATGTACATGAATCGTCGCACCCTAGCTATAGTGCATCCTGCAGAAACATCGTAGTCTAGCTTTAGAGAAGGGTGTGGAAATCAGGCATCGTCGCATGCTGTGTATAGTGCAGCCTGCAGAAATCTTCCTTAATAGGTTTTTTACAAAGGAAAATACAACTTCTTCTCCCTTCTTTCTTTAGGAATTCAGGCCACCGACCCCTTTGAAGGCAATAGATAAGTTTACATCATTAACGGTCATAAGGGTGACAAAAATAATGTGTAATAGTCTTGTTTAAGGCTCTGAAATCTACCCACATATGCCATATACAATATTTCTCTGGTACCAAACCAATTGGTGACCTGTATGGCAATGTGCTTGGTTTGATGACCCCTTTGTCAAGCAACTCTTGGGCTTGTTTTCATATTTCAACATTCTCCATGTATGAAATCTTGCACATGTCAATATTTGGAAGAGGACCTCTTTGCTGCAATAGAATCTCATGTTGGATACCCCTTTTAGGAGGCAATCCCCTTGGTTCCTAAAACATATCAACATTTTTGTTAACAAACTCATACAAATCACATTGTAACTTTGCATCACATCCTTTGAGAACTTATTCTTCATCATTGTCTTTGGGTTTAATCATCAAAAGTACAATGTTCTTACTGGCATTGACTAGTCTCTTCATTTGTCTAACATTTGTAAGTGACAAATACATCTTCTTTGTATGTTCTCTAACAATGTACTCAACTCCATTTTTAAACAAATGATACTTGTTCTCATGACGATGAAAAATGTCTCTCCTATCATATAAATATGGGCTTCCCAACACAATACCACAAATATCCAATGGAATAACATCAAGCTCTACCTCATCTATATAGTTTGCGGTGATGACAAATCTAAGTTTACACCTTCTTGTCACATGCAATTTGGCATTGTCACATATCCAACCTAAAGGGTATGGTTTAGGATGATGAGTAGTTTCCAAATCTAGTTTATTGACAATGTATTCAGAAATAAGGTTTTCTTGCGATCTTGTATTAAAGAGAGTATATATATTGGTATGTTTTAAAATTACCCTTATGTGGAAAAGATCTATCCTTTCTTTTTCATGTTGAGTTTGATTGATGGTAGAAATTGAAGAACTACTACTAGCTATAGAATTATTACCTTGTAAACCCATGGCTATGATTTTTGTTTCATCTTCCGAATCAGATCCTAAATCGTGTTGTACAGTTGCAACAATGTTTGGTTTCTCTTTGTTATTGAACGTTTTCGGTCTCTTTTCAGGATGAAGTTTCCAACAATGGTATTCATCATGGCCATCCTTTGAACAATGTTTACATGGAATTTTCTCTCTCTCTTTCTTGACTAAATAATTTTTCTTTCCATTTCCTTCAAACTTCCTCTTTCCCTTTTCTCCATTATGAAAAGACTTCTTGCAGCCCTCTTGAGTTTCAGTCCTTCCTCTTATCTCTAAATGAGTATCCTGCACACATACTTCATCTATATTTGAAGGATTAAACATAAGTATTGTATGCCTCAAGTAGCTATGAAAACCTCCAATGTATTTGAGTAAAGTTTCTTGAGAAGAGAAATCTATACCCAAAACCAAATCTCTTCTCCTAAATTCTTGAGTGAATCTTTGCACATCTTTCCCTTTAGATTTCCTAAAGTTTTGTCAATCCATAATATGTTTCTGCATGTATGATAATGGATAAAATTGCCTTATAATTGCAACAATAAAATTATTCCAAGAGGATAAAAATTTACCATGTTTCTTCATGTCCTCTTGAGTTTTGGCTTCCCACCAAATGAGTGTTGCACTATCCAATCTTAAATAAGAAATATTAATCTTAGTTTCATCATCTGTGATTTTTTGTATCCTACAATACACTTCAATATGATGAATCCGATTATCTAATTTCTCAGCGTTTACATCTCCATTGTACATAGTCAATTCAAACTTAATATCAAGATTAAGCAAAGTTTCTAAGGGAGTTTTACCATGTTATTTTGGAGAATTTGGAGGTGGTTGTGAAATGGTAGATTAGGTGGAATATGGAGGTGAAGGAGGTGGAGAATCACCATTCCCTCCATTTCCCTTTGGATTTTTATCACCATTGTCTCCATTTCCCTTTGGAGGGTTGAAGCTTTCACCTTGAAATATTGAATTTATTTCTTCAAACAAAACTTTGACCATCTGAGTCATATCATATAAATATTGTTTGAAATTTTCCTCCTCTGAAGGAATATTTACATGACTCTCCTCATGAGCCATACTCGGTGAATATCTCCTTGAATCTTGAGGTGATTTGATAGTTCTCCTTATTGACAGTTGAGAACTTGGATCTACAAGTTGACCTTCTCCTCTTGTGAGCTTCAACCTTGTAAGCATCAGAAAAACAAAAAATTGCAAACAATCAAACCTTCAAAAACCTATGTGTTGATACCAACTGATCTGAAAATGGAAGGGATTCGTTTCCAATAGATCTTTAAAATGAAGAAGACTTGTATCTTTTTGCATTGCAAGTGTACAAAGGTATGTGTTTGGGTAATTGGATCAAGTTACTAACACATCAATTAAAGAGTTTTTACTCAATCATCAGTAGCATATCAGACATATAGAAACCATAAAAATTGAACACATAACAGAAAAAATGATAAAGGAGTTCACTCCTCTCTTGGAATACATCTCCTAGTCCAACTTCCCTTGGATCATTTTCATTATTCTTAAAAATTTCTCTTACAGTGCTCAAAATACAAAATAGATGGCTCCAGTGGCTTCAGAATGTCCAAAACCCCCCAGCTGGGCTTTTTCAACACCTGGTTTGGACAAAAAATGAAGAAGTTACACCTCCTGGAAGTTTTCCCCTTCAAGCTTGTTCTACCTGCTCAAAAAAACACACACACTGACAGACTAAACGGTTCCTACAAAATGGGTGAAATTGTAGGACTGTTATTTCACTAGCCCCCAATCTCAGTGGAGAACTCAGTCGTATGACCCCGTGTGGCCAAAGACCTAAAAATCATGCGCTCCAACGGCTAGCTCCCTTCACGCGAAGGGAGCTAGCCATTGGAGTGCATGATTGTTAGGTCTTTGGCAAGTCATGTGATAAATTGCATGTGACCGAGGCTATGCATTTTTTGCGTCATTGATTATATCGAATGGGCATATGGTGCTATGTGTCGGGGCTTAACAATGGACTAGGGATAAATATTCGTTGTAAAAATTTGCGCGCATTGGTTATATGGCAAGGGCATATGGGTATGAACCATGGGATGGGGCCTAGCCCCGACCCTTTACTCTGTCGCCCGTCCCTTTTTTAAAATTGAAATACATATGAAATCGTATAGTGTTAAGAAATACACTGTGGGCGAGTTGGTAGCCTAACCCTGCCAAAAGATTACCCCCACCCGAAGATCGTGGGTTTGACTCTTGTGGAGTCATATAAATTTTACCACTTTCCAACCACTGGAGGGGTGCCACATGGAAAACCACGACTAGGCCACTTGGCACCATAACATTTGCCCACAAAAATGACACTTGTCACAACTGGATTTCTCCACTTGTCACAACTAGATTCATCCACTTATCTGCCATCGAGCCTATATGACCTTGCCACATCAGCCAATTCCAACTCAGCACTCTTCCACTTCACCTTCCACGTGTGGCTCCGTACCCTACCACGTCAGCACTATACGAACTGTATGGACTGTATAGTCAACAAAATTTTGCTTGTTTGAAAAAATTAACAGAACGTGATATCTTTCTCATATGATGTTTGTTTGATCTTGCTCAAGTTGCATTGGGTTTTTGACGATGAGGCCTATGCACATGTCCATTTTGAATAGAGTCTGAACGTTTTTATTTTTGAGCAAAATTTGATCCCCTGGATCACACATAAATGACATACCTATAGTCATGAAGAAGCATATGATACATACCAGCTCAGACTATAGTAACTCTACTATACCATCAAACCTTGCTGCAACATGATACAATCATCACTTCCCATATTTATCCTAGACTCATGGGACTAAGACCTGTTGTCTAGCGGGGCCTTGCGTGACGAGCCCTGGACAACCCATGGGGGTGCCTCACGAGACACCAGTTGTATGAACCAAGGGGGTAAACCAAACTACGGTTTTCTCAGAAAAACCCACTCTCCTATGCAATCCCAAAACTACCACACTTCTCACTCTTTCCCTAGCTCAGATTTCGCCATCACAAACTCGCCAAAATATCACTTTCTCACATAGAAGATATTCAAATGAACTTATGTATGAATGTGTCTATGATTGACTTCTTGAGGTGTATATTTACTTTTTGTAATTAACCTATTTCCTTAACTTAAGTATTCTTGAACTTTCTTGTTACAACCACTTTACCCTTTGAATAAAGACTTGTAACTGTTTAGGGGCTTCTTAAGGATTCTTCGGGGCTTCCAAATTTATGAGGGAATATCTCCCTAACTATGAGGAAATACATGACAGTCCACCTATCGTTGGAAATGGCATGCCAAAGAATATTCATATATGAGGATTTTTTATACATTGAAGTGTTCTTCAATGATGCAGGAGCATCCCTCATGACAAGCAAAACTAACGTGGAAGCAGAAGGCAACTGGAAGACGTCCAGCTCAAGTTTTTGAGTTTCCTTGAAGTTGATGCGCTAAACATAAATGAGATCATTTAATTTAGGCGCCTTGGGAGGAATGTAATCAGACCTAGAGCCATACACTCTCGTCTGAGATAGACAGAGGCATTTATAGTAGTAGATGTAGGTAGATAGAATTGAATTCTTAGATTAGACAGTTTTAGAGCGCAGGAGGGAAAACGGATATAGACACCCTCATTTCATATTGTAACATTGGCCAACATAACTCAGGGTAGGAAGAGCATAGGATAATAACAGAGGGTTGTATAAGACATCCATGTATAGGTCTGGAATTAATAGATGGAATTGATTCAGACTCGTGGTTTTGTGTTCTCTGTGTGTGTGTGTTGAGTACTATGATCATGCATATTTACTTCCTGTTAAGTATTTCTATTTTGTTGTATGTATGATTTCATGTGTTGAGATTRAAATTTGAGAAGAAGTGGAATGAGCTACAATTGTTTTTCTATTTGAGCAAGGATTCCTGCAAGGAGTGCAGTTGGAGTCGTCCGCAGGGAGTGCGTTGACGTAAGCTCAGATAGTTTAACTCTTGCTCTCGTTCGCTCAAAAGTGAACGTGGTTTGCTGGAGCCATGCAAGGAGTGCACAGGTTAAGGGAGGAAGTCTCAGTAGTGAATCTGAGCAAAATATTTGGAGGACTACTGCTACGGGCATGCGCAAAGTGAAAGGAAGCTTGAACAGTTGAAGTGTTCGCAGATTTG
This sequence comes from Picea glauca, assembly GCA_000966675.3. Taxonomy (NCBI): domain Eukaryota; kingdom Viridiplantae; phylum Streptophyta; class Pinopsida; order Pinales; family Pinaceae; genus Picea; species Picea glauca. The sequence continues at coordinate 388,783 of JZKD02S1605551.1, read as the reverse complement.
CCGCAAGGAGTGCGTGCAAAGAACCTCATGGAGGTTGAAGAAATTTAGAAAATCTCAAGAAGGATAGGCCTCTAAGTCGCTGAAGATAAGCGTAGATAAGTGCGACTTGAAGTTGCAAGAAGCATCGCAGGTTGGCAAAGCGGAAAAGGAGTCTCATGGAGAGACACGTTTTCATTTCATGGATTACACAAGGAAGAACGGACGGTCGAAATCCTCTGAGGAGATTTCGTGAAGTTCCGGGGATCGTTAGATCTTGCAGAGGTGCAAGGAGGTTATGGGGGAATATTTCGAAGAGTTTGAAGCTCACGAGAGGCAGAGCCGTCGATTCAGAATCACGGGAGTCATCGGATCTACACGTGGTATCGTGTATCAGGGACTCGCGAGTTGAAGCCCCAAAAGTTGTGCAACAAGAACCGCGATATCGCGAGACACAATATCCCTACAAGATCAGAGTCGTTCATTGTGGAGGGCGTGTGTAAGGAGATTCTCTCATCTCGGAGACTCGAACATTGGAGGATAGAAGGGGAATTCCTTCAGTATCACGAGCGGAAAAGTGGCGAGAAGGTTGGGAGTCGTCCATCTGAGGAGGACAGGTGGCAGAGATCGAGAGATCTCGCAAACTCGGGAGTTCGCAGGTTGAGAGCCCAAGGGTTGGGTGCTCTAAGTCATGAAGCGACGAAGTGGCGAGGAGGCTGTGAGCCATCCGTCTGAAGAGGACAGGTGTTAGAGATCAAGAGATATCGTGAACTCGGGAGTTTGCAGGGTGAGAGCCCAAGTATTGGATATTCAAAGTCACGAGGATGCGAGAAGCGAGAAGGTGAATAACCGTTGGATCCGGATCGCAGGAGGACCATCGGATCCGCACGTGGATCGTGTATCGGGGTCTCGTGAGAAAAGGCTCGAGAATTTGGCCACGGGGATTGTGAGATTCCAAGAAGCGATACCCCGACAGCTGGAGGATAGTGTGGGCCATAACGAGACCAGTGAGTGGAATACAGGTGGCACGAATCCTCGAGATCTCGCCGCGAGAAGTCCCGAAGTATTGGCGTTAGGATTCGTGAGTCGCGAAGTGCCGAGAGACGAAGTTCGTGTGATCGTGTGGAAGAGCATAAGGTGGGACCCGTGTGATCGACGGGTGGACACGTGTTTCTTGGAGATAGAAGTCAACATTCCGTTGAATTCTCGCATCTTGGGGATTCGCAAAATAGGAGGGTGAAATCTTGACAGTTCAACCTGCGAGGTGGCGAGGTTGCGAGAGGTGCTAACATTTAAGCCTAGCGCACGGTTGCATGTGGTGAGGGCACTAATAAAGGAAGGAGCTATACCCGTATCGCCAGGTCGGGTATCGCAAGATTTGAAAGGAAGAGTAGGAGGCTTTAAGCCATGAACTCGCGAGATAGCGAGATTTAGTTGATCTCCCGGTAGTAAAGGGGAGACCTCGGGGAAAGATTTATGTGGGTGCAGATTTCCCGATAGGGAAATAGAAGGACCTTGGAGTTCTTCAGGCAAAAAGGAAGAAGATCCTATGAGAGCGGACGTGCCCATGGTTGGCGTGCCTGTGTCAAGTGGTATCAGAGCTTAGAAAAGCTTATTTTCTTTCTGTAGCAGAGGACAGGGAGAATTCACCATGCCACCAAGGAGAAGAGGTAGACAATCACCTGATCCAGAGGAGGAAAGGGAATTGTCCAGAGAAAGAGAAATGTCCAAAGAAAGAGGTAGACAAGTACAGAATCCAGACGTGGAAAGAGGAATGCAAACTCTTCGTGCCAGAATGGAGGACATGGAGATAAGACAAAGGCGCAAAGATGATGCAGGAGATATCAGTGAATCTGAAAACGAAGATGATGTTGGACATAGAGAAGAATAAATCCCAGCAGAAGATGCAGCCAATGAACGTTTAATTAAGGCTATCGCCCAGATGAGTTTGAAAACAAAAATGGGCATTCCAGCTTATGAAGGGAATATGGATGCGGAAGAGCTTCTAGATTGGATTAGAGCTCTTGACACTTACTTATATTATGAAGATATCAAAGATGATAAGAAGGTCAGACATGCTGTCACGAGATTAAAAGGACATGCATCCTTGTGGTGGGATGAACTGCAAACTGACAGGCATTGCCAAGGCAAGCAGAAAATTAAGAGCTGGGACAGGATGATTGCAAAGATGAAGGCAAAATTCATTCCCAGGGACTATGAAATTTCTCTATTAGGAGGATGCAGAACCTGAGACAGAAGCTGATGACAGTGAAAGAGTATACCGAGGAATTTTACAGGTTGAATATCAGAGCAGGTCATCGCAAAAGCAATGACGAAAAGGTGGCTAGTTACATGAATGGCTTGAGGTATGAAATTCAGGATGAAATAAATATGGCAACCATCCGAATGGTGGAGGATGCTTACCAATTAGCTTTGAAAGCTAAGGAGAAGCTGAGCCGTAAACAAAGTCAGAGGGGCCGAGGCAGAAGTCATCCCAAAGGAAAATCGGTTGCCCAAGATAAATACCAGAAGCCCAAGGATGACTGGAAGAAATCTTAGACTCAGACAGAGAGAGGTGGAAGTTTGCAGCGAGGGCGATATGCTGAGCAAAGAGAACAACATACTGAGAAGAGAGGAGGATATGCTGATAATAATAGGTTTCTTCGTACCAGAGGTAGAGGAAGAGGAAGAGGTGGAGTAATCACATGCTTCACATGTGGGAAAAATGGGCACAAGTCATTCGAGTGTCCGGAGAAAAAGAGAGAAGCTGGAGAGACTCACATCGCCGAGGCACAGAGACGAGATGTTGAGGCAGAGTACGCTGAAGGTGGAATATTGTTGGTAATGCGGAAAGTCCTTTTGGCGCCAGAGAAAGAGATGGAAAATTCAGCGCAGAGGAACAATCTTTTTAGGACTGCTTGCAAGACCAAGGATAGAGTGTGCAAGGTCATCATGGACAGTGGAAGCACCGATAATCTCGTTTCAACCAAGATGGTAGAAAAGTTGGAGCTGGAGACAACTGATCACCCGAGTCCATACAAAGTTACATGGCTACAGAAGGGACATCAGGTAAATGTCACTAAACAATGCCTAGTTGACATTAAGATAGGAGGATATAATGATAGGATTTTATGTGATGTTATTCCTATGGATGTCTGTCATTTATTGCTGTGTATACCATGGAAATATGATAGAAATGTAATTCATGATGGGAGGATGAATACATATACCCTGGAGAGGAATGGAAGAACTCATATGTTGTATCCAATTAAGGATAAAGAGGTGAAGACGGAGGCAAGCAACACCGTACTTCTCATGAGTGGGAAGGAACTTCTTACAGAAGTTAAGAAGAAGGAGGATCCACAATTCTTTGTGGTCAGAAAATCAAGAATTGTTCTGACTATCACAAGAGTGGACGATTTGCCAAGAGAAGTTCAGGAACTACTGGAAGAGTTCACCGATATTGTAGTGGACGAATTACCTCATTCGTTGCCACCAATGAGGAGCGTGAGTCACCATATTGATCTCATACCAGGAGCTAGTTTACCAAACAAAGCCATGTACAGATTGACACCCCAGGAGAATGAGGAGGTCAAGAAGCAGGTCCAGGAGTTGTTGGACAAGAGATTGGTCAGATAAAGCTTGAGTCTGTGTGTTGTTCCGACGGTACTCAGTCCGAAGAAAGACGAAGGCTGGAGGATGTGCACGGATTCAAGAGCCATTAATAAGATAACTATAAGATATAGATTCCCATTGCCAAGGATGGATGATCTGATGGACTGCTTAAGTGGAGAAAATTGTTTTTCAAAGATAGATTTGAAGAGTGGATATCATCAAATTCGTATGAGACAAGGTGATGAATGGAAAACAACATTCAAGACAAATGAAGGTTTGTATGAATGGCTTGTCATGCCGTTTGGCTTGACGAATGCACCAAGTACCTTTATGAGGTTGATGAATGAAGTCCTGAAGGAGTTCATCGGGAAATTTTTCATCATGTATCTGGATGACATATTGGTTTTCAGCAAGACAAAGGTTGAACACTTGAAGCATTTGGATATTGTGATGAAGAAACTACAGCAGGAAAAGCTATTGATTAATATGAAGAAGTACTCATTCATGAAGACAGAACTCATTTATTTGGGATTTGTTATTTCAGCAAATGAATTAAAGATGGATCCGGAAAAGGTGGAGGTAATTAAGAATTGGCCATCACCGAGAAATATTTTCGAGGTGAGAAGTTTTCATGGTTTGGCTAGTTTCTATCGGAAGTTCATCAGAAATTTCAGTGGGATTAGTGCAGTAATGATGGATACAGTGAAGAAAAGACATAAATCTTTTCACTGGATGGAAGAGGCTGAGAAGAGTTTCAATTTGTTGAAACGAAAGATTACGGAACAACTGGTTTTGGTGTTGCCGGATTTTCAGAAACCATTTCAGGTAAAATGTGATGCAAGCGGGTTTTCCATAGGAGCAGTCTTGAGCCAGGAAGACAAGCCGATTGCATATTTCAGCGAGAAGCTGAATGAGGCAAAAGAGAAATATTCCACATATGATAAAGAATTTTATGCCAGCATACAGGCATTGAAGAAATGGAGGAACTATTTGATTCCAAAGGAATTTGTTTTATATAGTGATAACCATGCATTACAATTTGTGACTCAACAAGAAAAGTTGAATTAGAGGCATGTTAAATGGGTTGAATACATGCAAAATTTCACTTTTGTGATAAAACATATTTCTGGCACTGCTAACAAAGTTGTTGATGCTTTGAGCAGGAAGTGTTTGCTATTGCAGGAATTCAAAGTCCTGACGTTAGGCTTTGATAATCTTAAGGACATGTATGCAGATGATTCAAACTTTAAGGAAGACTATGAAGCAGCTGAGAATCCATTTCTCAGAGACAGAAGTCAGTGGATAGAGTACGTGATCCAGGACAGATTGTTGTTCAAAGGAAATCAACTGTGTATTCCAAATTGCTCCATGAGGGAGAACTTGTTGAAAGAAAATCACAGTGGAGGATTGGCAGGACATTTTGGCCATGATAAGACATTTGCAAAGATGAACGAGTCATACTTTTGGCCAGGGATGCGGTCAAAGGTCAATAGGTTTGTGGACAGGTGCAGGATTTGCCAACATTCAAAGGGAAGAAAGCAAAATGCAGGATTTTATCAGCCATTGCCCATACCAGACAAGTCGTGGGATGGAATTAGCATGTATTTCGTGTTGGGTTTGCCGAGGACACAAAGAGGTGTTGATTCAATATTTTTGGTAGTTGATAGGTTTTCTAAGATGGCACACTTCATTCCATGCCAGAAAACCAGCGATGCGACTCACATCACAATTTTTTTTTCAAGGATATTGTTCGACTTCATGGATTGTCGAAAAGCATAGTTTCAGACGGAGACACTAAGTTCATAGGGCATTTTTGGAGGACATTGTGGAAGAATCTAGGAACTAATTTGATGTTTAGTTCTTCTTATCATCCTCAGACGGATGGACAAACATAAGTGGTCAATAGAAGTCTGGGAGACTTGCTAAGAAGCTTGGTGACAGAGAACCACAGCAGTTGGGACAATGTGTTACCGCAAGCAGAGTTCGCATACAATGATTCAGTGAATAGGAGCACAGGAAAAAGTCCATTTCAGATTATATATGGAATGCAGCCGAGAGGAGTTTCTGAATTGAGGGATTCAGAACAGACTGTGACTAGCAGCGCTAGTGCAGAAGAATTTGTTGAGACAATGAAAGAACTTCACAACAGAGTGAAGGAGCGGTTGCTGAAATCAAGACAGGAGTACAAGCGCAGAGCAGATCAGCATCGGAGACAACTTCAGTTTGAAGTTGGTGATTGGGTTCTGGCGCATTTGAGGAAGGAGAGGTTCCCGAGAGGAACATACAACAAGTTGAAGATGAAGAAAATTGGGCCATGCAAGGTCTTGAAGAAAATGGGACAGAATTCTTATGAAATTGAGTTACCGGATGGGATCGGAATATCTCCGATATTTAATGTTTTGGATTTATATCCATATAAAGCTGATGAAGCAGAAGTAGAAAGTGATGATAAACCAGAGATCCAGTGGCAGAAGCAGATTCCAGTTGCAGAGAAGCCACAGATGAAACATATACTGAATAAACGAGTGGGTAAGAAAACCAAAAGGAGAGAATATTTCGAATATTTGGTCAAGTGGAAGAGACATCCAGTTGAAGATGCCAGCTGGGAGACTGAAGCAGAGATTCAGAAGCATGGACATACCGTGCAGGAGCTCATGGACAAGATCCCATGCAAATTTTCAAGCAAGGGAGTATGATGCAGGAGCATCCCTCACGACAAGCAAAACTAACGTGGAAGCAGAAGGCAGCTGGAAGACGTCCAACGCAAGTTTTTGAATTTCCTTGAAGTTGATGCGCTAAACATAAATAAGATAATTTAATTTAGGCTCCTTGGGAGGAATGTAATCAGACCTCGAGCCATACGCTCTCGTCTGAGATAGACAGAGGCATTTATAGTAGTAGATGCAGGTAGATAGAATTGAATTCTTAGATTAGACAGTTTTAGAGCGCAAGAGGGAAAACGGATATAGACACCCTCATTTCATATTGTAACATTGGCCAGCATAACTCAGGGTAGGAAGAGCATAGGAGAATAACAGAGGGTTGTAGAAGACATCCATGTACAGGTCTGGAATTAATAGAAGGAATTGATTCAGACTCATGGTTTTGTGTTATCTCTGTGTGTGTGTTGAATACTATGCTCATGAGTATTTACTTCCTGTTAAGTATTTCTATTTTGCTGTATGTATGATTTCATGTGTTGAGATTGAAATTTGAGAAGAAGTGGAATGAGCTACAATTGTTTTTCTATTTGAGCAAGGATTCCTGCAAGGAGTGCAGTTGGAGTCGTCCGCAAGGAGTGCATTGACGGAAGCTCAGATAGTTTAACTCTTGTTCTCGTTCACTCAGAAGTGAACGTGGGTTGCTGGAGCCGTGCAAGGAGTGCGCAGGCTAAGGGAGGAAGTATCAGTAGTGAATCTGAGAAAAATATTTGGAGAACTGCTGCTACGGGCATGCACAGAGTCAAAGGAAGCTCGAACAGTTGAAGTGTTCACAGATTTTCCACAAGGAGTGCATGCAAAGGACCTCGTGGAGGTTGAAGAAATTTAGAAAAGATCAGGAAGGATAGGCCTCTGAGTCACTGAAGATCAGCGTAGATAAGTGCAACTTTAAGTTACAAGAAGCGTCGCAGGTTAGCGAAGGAGTCTCGTGGAGAGACACGTTTTCATTTCGTGGATTACACAAGGAAGAACGGACAGTCGAAATCCTCTGAATATATTTCGCGAAGTTCCGAAGATCGTTAGATATTGCAGAGGTGCAAGGAGGTTACGGGGGAAGATTTCGAAGAGTTTGAAGCTCAGGAGAGGTAGAGCCGTCGATTCAGAATCACGGGAGCCGTTGGATGTACATGTGGTATCATGTATCGGGGACTCGCGAGTTGAAGCCCCAAAAGTTATGCAACAAGAACCGCGATATCGCGAGACGCGATATCCCTACAAGATCAGAGTCGTTCGTTGTGGAGGGCGTGTGTAAGGAGATTCTCTCATCTCGGAGACTCGAACATTGGAGGACAGAAGGGGAATTCCTTCAATATGACGAGCGGCGAAGTGGCGAGAAGGTTGGGAGCCTTCCATCTGAGGAGGACAGGTGGCAGAGATCGAGAGATCTCGTGAACTCGGGAGTTCGTAGGTTGAGAGCCCAAGGGTTGGGTTCTCTAAGTCACAAATCAACGAAGTGGCGAGGAGGCTGTGAGCCGTCCATCTGAAGAGGACAGGTGTCAGATATCGAGAGATATCGCGAACTCGAGAGTTTGTAGGGTGAGAGCCCAAGTATTGGATATTCAAAGTCACGAGGACGCGAGAAGAGAGAAGGTGAATAACTGTTGGATCGGGATCGCGGGAGGACCGTCGGATCCGCACGTGTATCGTGTATCGGGGTATCGCGAGTAAAAGCTCGAGAATTTGGCCACGGGGATTGCGATATTGTGAGAAGTGATACCCCAACAGCTGGAGGACAGTGTGGGCCATAACAAGACTGGTGAGTGGAATACAGGTGGCATGAAGCCTCGGGATCTCGCCGCGAGAAGTCCCGAAGTATTGGCGTTAGGATTCGCGAGTCGCGAAGTGCCGAGAGACGAAGTTCGTGTGATCATGTGGCAGAGCATAAGGTGGGACCCACGTGATCGACAAGTGGACACTTGTTTCCTGGAGATATAAGTCAACATTCCGTTGAATTCTCGCATCTCGAGGATTCACGGAATAGGAGGGTGAAAGCTCGACGGTTCAACCTGCGAGATGGCGAGGTTGCGAGAGGCTCTAACATTTAAGCCTAGCCCAAGGTTGCATGTGGTGAGGGCACTAATAAAGGAAGGAGCTATACCCGTATTGCCAGGTCGGGTATCACAAGATTTGAAAGGAAGAGTAGGAGGCTTTAAACCATGAACTCGCGAGATAGCGAGATTTAGCTGATCTCCCAGTAGTAAAGGGGAGACCTTGGGGAAAGATTTATGTGGGTGCAGATTTCCTGATAGGGAAATAGAAGGACCTTGGAGTTCTTTGGGCGAAAAGGAAGAAGATCCTGTGAGAGCGGACGTACCCGTGGTTGGCGCGCCTGCGTCATTCAACCTCATTTTCCTCCGTCAACTTCGGGCCTCATGATCACACCTTTGGGTTTCTTGTAGACTTCTTCAAAGCATATTCCTGTGAGGGAAATTATTAAAGATATGCCATAAGGGGACCACTTTGGAGACTTCTTCAATTATACCTAATACATCTAGAGGATTCTATACTTCCTCTAACATAGACATCAATGACAATCAATTTTCCAACACCAAATGCATGGGATTGCAAGCCTTATTGTGGGGGGCTAGACACCTTGTTGGAATCTCAATATGAAGGGGGGATGCAATAAAAATATTATGACACGTTCCCTCTTCTATGGTGCATGTTTATGAATTACAAGGGGGGGACCCTTTTAACATTCACACAAGTTTGTTGTGCACAATTAATAATAGTCGTTGATCTGGCCTTTCTATCAATGTTCAGATCTACACCTTGTTCTATTCTCCTCCCTTTTTAAACTGTAATAATTTTACCCATGCATAATTTGATAATAGTTGTTGATCGACTTTTTGAATGGGCAATTGGATCTCTCTTCACCCATCGGATACCTGGATTGCTACAAAACCTTGCTTCAACATTTCTTCTCATGGCTGGATGCTCTTACATCATCCTAATGTTTCTTGACATCGGGTAATAGAGACTTAAAAATCTTATCAACATTTGATCTCGTCGATGGCCGAGATACAAGATGATAGAAGTCGTCAATATTGGAAGGTTTTTCCAGAGAAAATATTTACCGTACACTCACTTATACTGTAGAAAGGCATATACAAGTTCCAATTTTGGTTGGATCATTTTCTGAAATAGAATTATGGTTTACTTCTTATTTCTGTAGTATCATTTTGGTTTAGATTCACAACAAGGATATAAACATGATCTCCTGCAAGAAAAACACTTCATCATTTTCCCAATTAACACATATACTTCATTCGTTCAATTGTTTCCATTACCATTCGACGATATGGTTCACTCTTGTCTTTAAGGTCTTCAACAATTCCACAATGTCAACAACTTCCACTTTGTTAGCTATCTCCATAGTTGTATATTCCAACTGCCTATAGTTTCTATTATCTAGAGCCATCCTTCTAAGTATTTCAGGAGGTATTTAGGAAGTATTTATGTTCTATTGTAATATGATTTACCAAGTAATTATGTTCTAATGACAATATGCTCAACCATATATGCACCCTGACATCAATGAAAATATACTCAACAATCTCCCCCTTTATCATTGATGGAAACTCTACTATTGATTTGCTCCCCCTATTAGTGTGATGCTGAGAGATTTTCTTTCTTTCCTACTTTTTTCTTCCCCTAACAACATGTTCCTTTGGTTTTTCTTCTTTCTCTCCCATTTTGAAAACAAGGACAAAGGGTGCATTCCATTAGGGATTTGTTGAAACCATAATCTCTGTCTGAGGTACTCAAAATCATATTTAGGAAGGGGCTTGGTTAACATATATGCAATTTCTTCCTTGGTAATAACATACTCCAACTTGACAATCTTATCATTTACTTGTTCACTTAGAAAATGATATTTTATTGGGATATGTTTTGTCTTTGAGTGCATCATTGGATTCTTGGAAATGCTTATAGCACGGGTTTTCTCACATAGTATAGAAATTGGTTGCTTGTATTTTACCTTAATGTATTGCAGTGTTTTATTCATCCAAAGGATTTGTGTGAAACAAGATGTTGATGCAATGTACTTTGATTCTGCAATGGATAAGGATATTGAAGACTGTTTCTTTCTTAACCAAGATACTAGACAACTACCCAGGAACAATTCTCCTCCGCTTGTGCTCTTCCTATCATCAACACTGCCTTCCCAATCTGCATCAGTGTATGAAGTTAGGGTATCTGAGAATTATTCTTTCCAAAATCCATTATTCTTTTTAGGTATTTGAGAATTATTTTGACTACCAACACATGTGATTCTTTTGGTGCAGATTGAAATCTTGCATCCAATACAACAACTTACATGAAAACAAGATTTGATGCAGTCACATATAAAAGGATACCAATCATTGATCTATACATGGTGTGATCTTCCTCTGGTGATTCTTCATCCTTACTGAGCTTGCAACCTGTAATCATTGGAGTACTAATTGTTGGTTCTGGAGCCTGATTATATTCATGTTTCATAGGCCTTTATTTCCAGTTG
>JZKD02S1605551.1:302268-333946 GCA_000966675.3 Picea glauca | reverse complement strand
GCCCCGTTTGGGTAAGTTAGTACATCAACTTCCCGGGGTCGTAACTTTTGCATACGATCTCCATTTAGGGCGCACGATAGCTCGTTGGAAAGATCTATCCGAGGCCTACAACGCTCGAGACAAAATAGCATCGTAGATGCTATTTTGTGAGAGCAACATACCCAAAAAAACATCGTTTAGGGCCTCAAAATGACCTCGAAAGTTTAGGACCCGAAAAAACTGCTAAAAATAGTAAATTGCCAAAATTGCCAAAAAATCGTTTTGAGCCATTTGGAAAAGGTGGGTGGCCACCGATATCCACCTGGATCAACTATAGCTTCTTCAATATTCTTCCTATCACTTTCATAGTGTTTACAGTCTCATCTACTCTGAGAAAGAAACTTGCAATATTTTCATCTTTTCTCATTCTTAGTCTTTCAAATTGCATATCGCGGGCTTGAAGTTTGGCCAACTTCACTTTCTCGTCTCCTTCATAATTGTTTACCACTGTATCCCATATTTTCTTTATGGATTCCAACTTCATTATTTAACAAATTATGTTTCTACAAGTCCTCGTTGGATAGAATTCATAGCTCTTGCATTATTGTAGTAATTATTCTTGCCTGCTTCATCAGTAGGAAGAGTTGTTTGGATTTTATAACCATCTACCACAATATACCAAACTTCCATACCAAGAGACATTAAGTAGGTATTCATTCTGGTTTTCGAAAATGAAAAATTTGTTCCATTGAATAGCGGAGGTATGGTTGGACAAGAAGATGAATCTTGACTTGCCATACCTTTTATGTGATCTTCCTTCCATATGTTATGTTGTTACTAAAGGAACCTGCTCAGATACCAATTTTTATGACTTACTAAAATACTGAGATGGGAGGGGTGAATTAATATTGTATCATATTTCTCAATTTTCTTTCCTTTCAACAATTTACATTTATTTAGAAATGCTTACTTAATCAGTAATACATGCAGAAATCAAAACGCAAAAAAGAAAACACATTACACAAGGACTTTTACATGAAACCTAATGTGGGATAAAACCATAGAACACATTTCTTTATGTTCTTTTGCAAGCATCAAATTACAATTTATAATTATTCATCTTGACAGGCACCCACCTATCACATATAATGAGAACACCAATCCTCTTAGGCACCAACCTATCACAGATAATGAGGAAGCCAATCCTCTCAGGAACCAACCTATCATAGATAACGAGGATATAAATCCTCTCAGGCATCAACCTATTAAAAATTATGAGGACACCAATCCTCGGTGAGATTCAACTCATCGTAGCACCACCCTGCCACCCTATATTCAGTTAAATTTTGTTTATCACAAAACTATCAGATATGTCTTCAGTTCGGTTTCTTTGAACAATTACATAACATTTTTATTTTCTCCTCATCCACACTTGACTCGAATAGAGCACATCCCTATTTATAATGTTTTTTCTTGAATTCAAAATCATGTATGTGGATGTGTAACCATTATATTGTGGACACATCTTGACCATATCAAATTCATGTTGGTTATATTTCTTTCTAAATAAATTATGTGGATGCATGAGGGTTATATTATGGACATATCTAGACTATATCAAGGTCATGTTAGTTACACTTATGTCTAAATAAAGTATGTGGATTCCTGGCGATTATATTGTGGAAAAATATTGACCAGATCAAGGTCCAGTTACAAATGGACATTCTTTGACTAAATCAAATGAATCAAATCTTCCTACGATTGATCTCTAGATCATATATAGAAACAAAACCTAGTCTTATTAGAGAATCTCCTCAACAATGACACAACAAATTATATTCTAGTCTATAGAGCACCTAATGCGCATATAAAATATGAGCCCAAGGTTCAAGTCACAAGTTTTGATCCTATTGCACTTGGCCTATAGTGTGCTCACCCAGTCGCTCCACCATACTATTAGCATTTCTTGGCAACTCGCTCACTTGAATACCAAATTTATATTCATCACATTTCATTCCACTCTATCACTTGTCATATGGTATTTGTCTCATCACAGTCCATTGTGCCATTTGTCACACTCACTCAGGGTGCCCTGCAAATTTTCTTCTGCGAAATATTCCACACAATCCATCGCATTCCATTCCATGGAATATGATTTGTCTCGACACACTCCACCACATTGTTCGATGTACTAGTTCAAAGAATCCTGCATATTTTCTTATGCACCATTGACCCTTTTTTGCACCATTTATCCGTTCATCCTTCGATCCTTCTGTGCACTTTTTTTCATCCTTTCATGACTTCCTTTTTCTATGAACCATACTTTGTTCCATATGTTTATGTTCCATTGATCCTATCGTCCTTCGATCCTTCAACACACTTCTTATGTATGTTATTTTGTTATAACAAACCATGTCCATGACCACTTTTACATCAATGAAAACATATGTGAAACACTCTCTTCACCCACCAGATATCGCTTCAAGGTGTCATCTCTTGGATGGATTCCCTTACATCATCCCGATTTTTCTTAGCATCAGGTAATCAGGAATTACAAAGCTTCTCAACATATGATCTCATAAATGGACGTGATCTGATATGATAGGAGTCATCAATCTTGGAAGGTTTCTCCAGAGAAAATATTGACTGTCCACTTACTTATACTATAGAAAGGCTTCTACAGGTGCCAATTTCAGTCATATAGTTTTCTGAAACACAATTATGGTTTAGTTCTTCTTTCTATGGTCTCGATCTAGTTCAAATTCACATCAAGGATCTACACATGATCTCTTGCAAGTAAAACACTTCATCATTTTCCCAATTAACTTATAGACTTCATTCAGTCAATTGTCTCCATTACCATTCGACGATATGGTTCACTTTTGTATTTAACGTCTTCAACCATTCTTCCCCCATTGTTAGCAACATCCACTTTGTTAGCTATATCAATAGTTGTATCTTCCAACTATATATAGTTTCTACGATCCAAAGCCATCCTTTTAATTATTTCAGGAGGTATTCAAGAAGTATTTATGTTCTAATGTAATATTATTTACCAATTAATTATGTTCTAATGACAATCTTCTCAACCATATGTGCACCCTCACATAAATGACAATATACTCAACAAAAGTTTAAACATTAAATAAACTATTCTTGAATAAATGTATATTGTTTTAATATGATCTAAAATGGCCCACTTATTGAGTCATTGACTTATTACTCAATGAATATTTTTTTGCAAGGGTCATTATTAACTCTGAAAACTAGCATTTGTGAATTTCTCTTAATCACAATGAAGTTTAAACATTAAATAAACTATTCTATTGAAGAAATCTAGACTATTTTAATATGATCTAAAATGGATTACGTATTGAGTTATTTTCTTATTACTTGATGAATAGTTCTTTTCAAGGGTCATTATTAACTCTCATAACTATCACGGGTGACTTACCAATAGTTTTGCAATTACCATTCATTATAATGTAAATGTTGTGTACTTTGGAGTATTATTTGTTACAAGTATAATAAGATGTTTTTTCAAACTATAACACCTACATGATCATAACTTATTAATATATAACACATCTAAAATTTTCAATGTACATTTAATTAGAAAATGTGTCATCATGTCTAGAGGTACATGATGGTAAATTGTGCCCAAAGTACAAAATCGAAACTAGGGACCAAAGTACTACAAAATCCACATGGTGGAAATGACAAATGGAGGTAGTCATTATTTCCCACCACCCTTAGCACTGCTAGAGGCAACATATCCAAAAGTGATATTTCTCCTCTTTGTGAGAAACCTCGAGGTTGCCAATGTAGAATATTGTTCTGCATTTCTATATATTGAAAAAAAAACAACAATTATAGGTTACTTTTCAGAATTTCAAATATCAACAAACATACAAAACATAATTTCACAATTTTCAAAACCAAAAGAAAAAACAAAATAACAAACAAAATATTTATTTTTTTGTTTTATTCATGTTATTTACAAAATATATTTTTAGAATTTTCAAAAATAGAAGAAAAAACAAAAGATTTTTTTATTTTTATTTTTTATTCATGTGATTTGTATTTATCTACAAAAGGGGAGAGGGGTAGCTTGCAAGTTTTAGGGTAGGTGGAACTTTTCATTTAAGAAGGCATCTTTATCACTGCATGCAAGACTGACAAGATCATGCAAGACTGACAAGATGGTGATAATCAGGAAAAACATGTCAACCAACAAAGGCATGTGGTGCATGAGAAGGGCCAAGCAAGATCCAAAAGTACTAACTTCCATCCCACAAGATATTTCCACTCTTTTCACTAACACTACATTTCAATTTATCCTTCTCTGAATTCTTGCACATATTCAGAGTCAATGTTCCAATAATCTAGAAGGTGGGAACTTAAGACAAGGTTCATGATAGTGGCCACCTGCAAGTAAAAATTAGAGACCATGTCATACTAGTGGATTGTGAATAAGTTCCCTTATTTACTTCCAAGGTGCACTCATGATCCATTTCTTCCTGAAGTGAGACCTCATGATCTTCACAAGGGTACTCATCAAAGACCAAACAAGAGTCAAACCCACTCATATAATCATGTAAAGGCACAATAAAGTCAAATTCAAGATAAAGAGTATCATACATGGTTTCCCTATCCCCTAGGCCATCTTCTTTGGACATAACTTGTTTTTTATGTTGGTAATATCTAATGAATAAGTCATATACTATATCCCTACACTAGTACACATGGGATCAAAATGTGATGAAATATTTCCACGTTTCTATAATTCATGGAAAAATGCATCAAAATTTTAGGTTTATTTTAACTTTTTTTTGTTTGTCCCCGAAGTTCATCGATATAGTAATAGATTCCAAAAACCATCTTTATATCCACGAATTTTCCTTGCTATAGCGACACTTGTGCCACATGTGCAGTGCAACAGGTATTGAATTTTTTTCACGGTCAACTCGTTTATTTTCGTTGCTATATCAACGAGCATCAATCTATAAATACATGTCTTTAAGACAAATTTCGACAAATTTGCTATAGTTGTGACAATTGTTCTAGTGATTGTTTGAGATGTATTTTTTTTTTCACGTATTGGATTAACACATCTAATTCTCAATCTACATAGCTTAGATTTTAGACTTGCAAGATTAGTATTTTTAATTTTCTTGTCTCTTTTAATATAAAGCTATGTTAAGAAATTTTAATTTCAAAATTTTTTAACATGAATGTTTTAAGCAAATTTATTTTTTTTAATATTATTTTTGAATTTTAGCATTGCTACATATATTTCGTGTGATTGAACATTGAAGTATACAAATTTTAAATTAATTTTTTTCAATGTTTGAACAAAATTATTTCTTTTAATAATTTTTTCAAAATTTAGCATTGCAACATATATTTCTTGTGATTAGACCTCGAAGCATATGAAATTTTATTTATTTTTCAATGTTTTAACAAAAAATATTTTTTTAAATATTTAATTGGTTCTTATAGGCAATTACTGTGTCATATAAATATATTATGAATGAAAATGCAAGGAGGCTTGCTCAGTTTAGAGTGGCATTAGAGGTGAAGGGCAATGGAAAATGTTGTTTCCCTTGCAATGATTGCGGGAGCTTGCAAACAAGAAGAATTTTAATAACAACAATTGAAGGGGGTTATGAATATCATCCCTTGGTAAGACATTATTCAATATATAATGTATTATTTGTAATAGTGATAATGTCATGTATTTGCTAAATATTTTATCGTATTAATATATGTTCTATACACACTAATTTTAATACATTGTTTGTAAATATAAAGACAACGCCCCCAAAATGTCGACCGCCAGAGAGTTATTTTCCAAGTATCAGCATAAATATTACTTTACAAGGTGAGGAACATGGAGATATGAATATTGAAGATTGAGTTCTTAATGATGATATGGATGGAGATAATGTTATTGATACAAATCAGGAAGATGAGATACACATATTTATCCAAGACACATTTTCTCCAATGGATGAGGACAATCAGGATGATATTCATGATGTCGATCCTATACTTGAGAAGTCACGAGAACCTCTTTATGAAGACTCAACAACATCTCTTCCATCTGATATATTGTTTTTGGTGGAGTTGAAGGTTTTGAATGGTTTATCAAACACTTGTCTCACACAGATCCTATGGTATGCAATGTATTATTTATGTCATGTTGACATGTACATAAAGGTTGACTATTTTCATATATTGTTATTGTTAATTAATTCATAAATTAGGTATGTGATATTTATGATTAATATTGTTTACATTGACTTATTTTTTTGAATGGTGTAGATTGTTAGGTAAATTTTTATTACAACCATAAAATATTTTACCATGCACATATCGAGAAATATCTTTGATTATGAAAGAAATTGGAATGGAGTATCAAGCTATTGATGCATGTCCAAATGATCATTTCATATACTATGGACAATATGCATCAGAAAATAAATTCCCACTGTGACGTCCCAAAAAAAAAGAAAAATATTTTTAAAATTTAAATCTGCTGAAAATTCATTTTCGTTCTTAGTAAATTCAAATTTGGAATTTTTTTGCCATTTATGGCAATTCCGAATTTCGAATTTGATGATTGTAATTAATTATTATGACTATTGGGAAGAGACCTGATTTGACCCAACTAACTATTTGACTATGACACTTGTATGAAAACAAAATATTTTATATTGATTGCAGGAGGACAAATGGAACAACCATGTTAAATTTAGCTGACCATGACTCCATGAGTGGGGAACACATTGGAATTAACTCTAGGATGATTGTTACAAGTGGAAAATCAGTGATTTGGCCATTGGAAGCCCTTGAAAATCAGAGATTTAGAAAGCTGCGAAAATTCCCAAGGGAGGGAAAAAATTCCTAGGCAAATTAATAAATAGCATATGTGAGGAGGCAGGACGCTGCCAAGTATGTTGGGAAGGAAGATTATGAATTTTTTCCTTGTTTCTTGATGTTATGAGCACTACTATGTGAGTGTGAGGCAAGAGGGATACTACTGGAATTGAAGGACATTGTTGGAGAGGAGATTTCAATTCTCCCTCATGGACTCAAGGTCAAGCTAGGGGGTGAATCGGGCAAGTAGATTGGTTGCCCTGTTCTACGGTTGGGAGGAACGTGGTTGTTCCCTTTGTCTTCCCGTAAATTTGGTTCAGATATGTAACTCTACCTTATCCTAGTCAAATGTCATGTGTTGCAATCTGTTTACTTCTATGTATGAATTTTTGGTTGAATGTTGTGGTGGAAAGATATGTCATTTTACTTCATAGGCGTTGGCTAGAAATGGACTCATTTATTTAGATGTGATGCTGAGTAATTACTAAGATATTGGAATGTACCAAACAACAAAACAAATTATGTAGTAGTTACTAACCCCATAATAGAATGGATTTCAGACTACAATTATCTTCTTAGTTAATTATGTTAAGTAAAATGAAAATAATTTTTTTTGCGTAAATACTCGAAGCCATGCGCACCAATAGTTGTGCGGATTTCATTTCCTATAGATTCTTATAGTATACAATGAGCCTCCTCTATTGAGAATACCAGTCCAGATTCAAAGTAAATACACTCTTTATCACAGAGGTATTAATCGATATGTATATCGACCTGTATAAATATATCATGAACATATATGTAGATATATAATGAGAATTATGTATGATATAAGATGACATTGGAGTAAACTGATTACTAAGGTATCCGGAAAAAAAAACTGGACATATATACATATAAACATTTACATAGGAAAATAATTTAGAAACTTACCAAAACCCCATTACAGAAAATTAAGTATATGTGCATCAGCATGGTAGTGATGGTACTTTAGTAATGACTCTATGGTTTAAAGGTGAATCTACGGTATAACCTCTGCCGTAGGTACAATGCTACAGGGTATCTAGTATAAAGGAGTAAGAAAATCACATGAAAGGAAATAAACCCGAATTTCTGGAAGTCTCGATCTTTATAATCTCAAACAGACAAACGTTTTCCTATCGATTTATATATGAGAAACCCCAAAATCTAGACAGAATCCCATAGACATAAGATTTACACGAAACCATTGCATACAACTGGTTCGTATGTCAAATTTACAAATGGTGGAATAATACTTAGGTTCAACTCCTACCAAAACTAGTGTTGTATCAGAATGCAAGTATATGATGTTTAAACGAAGTCTGGAAGTCATCACCCGATCCCGGTGGAAAACAAAGCCCTTAGGCGTAGTTGTTATTATGCTAGTTTTCTGAATACTACTGTACTTAGCCGAATCATTTATGAGAAGGGACCGTGTAATCAACAGTGAGATTCAATTCTGGAAAAAATAACTAGAGAATTCAAAATCTGTAATAACAAATCATTTTTCAAAGATACCGAAGAAAAATATTAAACACGAAAAGTGACAAATTGAAATCCGTTTACACAACGAAATAATGCTCAAAGCATAATGATCATATTACTTAAATAGAACGATTGTCTGAATATCACAAGTACAACCAGGCGCAAGCTTGCCATAAATTTTCTTCGTACCAGAATGTTTATACAAAATCAGGGCGTACCCTGTATCAACTAAATACAAAACTTGGAGCTAAAAATATTCAAACATTAGGGATGGGACAAATCCTTGACCATCGGTGCATATAAACTCGAAATAGATGGAAGTGCACTGTGTTGGAACTCGAATACCTCTTGAAGGAGTGAAGAGGGCGTCCCCATGCTTCGCCATGACCGCACCTACACAAAATAATGTGAAGAATTATAATGTATCCAACGGAAAAGATGATTAAATCACAAAACAGAATAAAATTAGAAAGTGGGCTGGTGAATACTTAACTATAAAGGTGTTCTTTCCTTTTTTCATCGTGTTATCGCGTACGCCTCCCAGACCGAAAGGGGAGGAGGAGTTTGTGTCTCCCTGATGGGTACCCTCGCACATCAAGGGGCCCATCATTAGCGATGAATATCAGTATTAATCAAAAACATTGCAGAAAATGAATTTGTGTATAATGACCATAAAGTAATAGTAAACATAAAATTATTGTGACGTTTCAAATATGAACAAGAAAGATTAAACACCTTTGGCCATGAGAACTTCGCTCCTAATCAATATAATGACACTAGCAATTTAAACACAAAAGTTCTCTCAAGTTCAACAGTATGTCGAAAGGTCTGTTACGCACCCAATTAAGGGGAAACCTAGACATGACACTCTGTCATATAAGACAAATCGATTGGTAAACCGGGCCATTAACGAAAGTTCAAACAAACAAAAAATAGCATATTCCAAATGCACATTTCTAACAGACATCGTAGTAAGTTCCTCCAAGAAAGGAGAATAGCTCGTCCTCGACAGGAAGACTAGTACAGAGAAAGGGGTTAAACTGTGAAGAACCTAGACCTGGCTAGGGTAACACCTACCCTTTCACAATAACCTCGAAGAATGCTACCGAAGAACTGACTGGGACCAGGAGCATGCAGAGACCTACCTAAAAAGACAGAAAGATCCGAATGCAAGTAAAAGAATAGTCAAGGGTAAACTTACCCCGCACAGAGATGTCATTGAGAAGTTCCACCCAAGATCTTCACCCATCTAGCATAGAGGATGAATCATAAACTCATTTCCACATTGCTAAATCCAAACAAAAGAATGGTCTGAGACGTTCCTTCCTCCTTCACTAAACCAAAACTAGAATGCAAACGAAAAATGGACTGAGACGGTGCTTCCTCCTTCACCAAACCAAAACCAGAATGAAAGTGAAAGTGTGGGAGTAGCCTTTTGCATGGAGTAAAGGGGATGGGGTCTTCGTACTTGGACCATGTGAATATAGGGTAAGTGTCAATATATCATTGGGGCACTCCAGTCGAGCTCTGAATCAAATAGACATATCCCAGGCGCTTTAAATGTTGCAGACAGGCCTTTAAGGCACGAGGGTTCCAACCTGTATCGGTTGCTCATAGTATTAATGGTGAGGTAACCGAATGGCTTACTTACTACACCATTATATGTTGAATCGAAATACCTTTTCATTAACCATCCGAGGCGGATAGCCCTTATCATTACCTAATGAGTAGTTGTGTTAGCACGATCATAACCATAACCTTCACAAGTTAACCTCTGTGCACTTTATATTCAAGGTACAAGTTTAATGCCCAATTTTATACCAAATAACTTTTGTTTCCGAATAATGTTAACCTCTCCATGTAGAACTTATAATGATATACATATTGGAATGAGCATCATAAGGCCTTACATCTATAACCCTTGCATTCGTATGATAGTGACTCTAAGTAGTTACATCTCCATATCATGAAGTGGTTTTGGAAACGAAACGATATATAATAACAAGTTGCAATGAAATAGGATATCCCTAGCTATGAACCTATGTTCATATATAACTCAATACCGAAATAGGAAGCTATGACTTTATGTTAAAATAAGATAGAGGAGGAAAATGCAATAAGACTATTGTACATTATGGTTGACGAATGACTGAAAATCTTTAAAGATGCAGAACCAACTCAAAGTCCCCTATTAATTTTTTAAATTTTTTTTATGTAAATTTTGAGGTACATTACATATGGTATCAGAGCAAAAAGGTTACAACACTGGACCTGAACAGGGCCACAATAGCTACTTAGTTTATATATTCTAAGTTATGTAAAACTAATAAAAATCTTATGGTTACAAATAGAAAGTTATTTCTGTTTTGTGTTAATTATGGTAGCTCAGGACGATGCAGAAATCAGGATGGGAGAAAACCCACAGCAATGACCCCCTGGAGATCCAAGACAGAACAACGACGGAAGCTCACTCATGGAAGTGTTAGAAACAATGAGGAACCTTATTGTTGAATTAAAGATTTTTAAAGCAGACAATGAAAAATTGAAAAAGGCACAACATGAATAGCAAGAGATAAATGAAGTCCTGTTGTGCAATATAGTGACCAAGAAAAGCCCAAAGGACGATAACCTCGAGGAAGAAGTCAACAAAAGGGCCTCCAAGAACTCAGGGACGGAAATAGAAAAAGGAGATAGTTTGTTGGAAGGAACAACTTCAGCTGAAGAAAAAACTAAATCTGACAGAAAAAGAAAACAAGTAGACCACCTCGAAGCAGAATTTAAAAAGATTAAACTAGCTACCTTTGATGGAGAATCCAAGACAGGAGAGGAAGCTGAAGCATGGTTGTTGGACATAAAAAAATACTTCCATATCTACAACTATTCCAACAACATGAAGGTCAGAATGGCCATCTACAATCTGAAAGGGAAGGCCAACATTTGGTGGCAGGACCTAAAATTGGCCAAGGGCCTAAAGGAAAAATAGTTGGAATGGTCTGACTTTAAAAAGTATTTCAAGAAACAATACCTTTCAGAAAGCTACTATGAAAGGAAGAAAAAAGAGTTCTACGAGTTACGACTTTGACAGATAGAAATGGAGGACCTTATAAATAAATTTCTGGAGTTGCTAAGGTTCGTACCGTACATCCGCGAGAATAAGGTAAAAATTCAGCGATTTCTAAGTTGTCTACCACAGTCCTACAAGGACAGAATTGAATTTGACAACCCCAAATCCTTGAGCGAAGTATTTAGGAAGGCACAAATGTGCTACGATTAGTATAAATAGTGAGTAGAATTTCCCAAAGCATGGAGGGATAAGAAACAAGAGCGAATGAACCAGTGGAAGAAGGGGTACTAGCCAACTCCTTACCATAATACAACAAAAAGTTTTTCGAGAAAGGATTTTCACTCAAACCATTCGAATACGCAAGGCAGTGGTAAACCAGTAAAACTGGGGATGAAGAAGTTTGGAGACAACCCCCGTGAGCCATTAAAGCGTTGGGAATGTGGAGATCCTCATCTAAGGAGGAATTGTCCGCATTTGAGTTCAACAAACAAAACTGTTGTTCATAATCTGCAGGAAGCCTTGACACTAGGAGATGTGGGAAGAAGCCTACATCGGATAAATGCAGCCATAGATGGTCGACAAGCTGACCACCAGTCCTCGGTGGTAGAAATCGAAGGTAAAATCAATGACACTTGAATTTCTGTTTTAATTGACCCTAGAGCTACGTTAAGTTATATTACACCTAATGTGGCAGAGTCAAACAAACTTAACAAACTGAAGCACACAAAATCATGGCTTGTACAATTAGCGACTGGTACTAAAAGAAAGGTAGTTGAGTTTGTTCCGTATTTTGAGTTCAGCTTAGATGGTCAAAGTATAAAGACCCATCTGAACATCCTACCACTAGGATCTTAAGATATGATTATCGGGATGGATTGGTTGGAACAACACAAAGCAATGCTAGATTTCTATACAAAGATACTTAGCCATAAGGACAATTTTGGCATTGTTAGAACAACCCAAGGTATACCAAAACCGGTATCAGTCAGACAAGTTTCAGCAATGAAACTCAAGAAATGTATGAGGAAGGGATGTCAAGTTTATGCCATCCAGGTAACAAATCTGCTAGGAAAAGTTGATAAGAAAAAACTAGAAGACTTTGTTGTCCTACGTGATTTCATAGACATGTTTGTGGATGAGATACCAGAATTACCCCCTAGAAGGGAAATAGACTTCTCCATAGATTTGTTACTTGGTTCTACCCCTATCTCAAAGGTGCCTTACCGGATGAGTCTACTAGAACTGACAGAATTAAAAATACAATTACAGGAATTGTTGGACAAAGAGTACATCAGACCGAGTGTCTCACCTTGGGGAGCACCAGTCCTCTTTGTGAAAAAGAAGGATGGTACTCTAAGATTATGTATCGATTATAGACAACTGAACAAAGTGACTATTAATAATAAATACCCCTTACCAAGGATAAATGATCTGTTTGATCAAGTAGGGGGGGGCCAAGATCTTTTTGAAATTGGATTTACGATCTGGTTATCATCAAGTTTGGATAAAAGACAAGGACATAAACAAAACAACATTTCAGACAAGATATGGACACTACGATTTTGTAGTCATACCTTTTAGACTCACTAACGCCCCAGCCACGTTTATGTGCCTAATGAACAGTATTCTCACTGAGTACTTGGACAAGTTCATGGTAGTATTCATCGACGATATCCTAGTCTATTCAAAGACGGAGGAGGAACATGAGGAACACTTAAGAATAGTGCTACAAACGTTAAGGAAGAACAAATTGTATGCCAATTTCGATAAGTGTGACTTCTATCAGAAATAAATACAATATATTGGACATGTAATTTCAGCAGAGGGCATTGTTGTAGACCCAGAAAAGATGAAAGCCATTAGGGAATGGCCGGTACCTAAAGATGTAGCATA
This sequence comes from Picea glauca, assembly GCA_000966675.3. Classification (NCBI taxonomy): domain Eukaryota; kingdom Viridiplantae; phylum Streptophyta; class Pinopsida; order Pinales; family Pinaceae; genus Picea; species Picea glauca. Next base: position 320,622 of record JZKD02S1605551.1, on the reverse strand, counting down.
TATACAGTCGTTCATGGAAATCACCGGATATTATCGCAGGTTTATAGAAGGGTTTTCCAAGATATCCTACCCTATCACATCATTACAAAAGAAAGGAACCAAGTTTAACTGGTCAAAGAAATGTCAATACAGCTTCAACAAACTAAAGGAGTTATTGACAATGGCACCCATATTGAAAGTAGCAGACCCAGATAAAGACTTCCCCGTATGTGTTGATGCAAGTAAAGAAAGACTAGGTGGTGTCCTAACCCAGGAAGGACACATTATTTTTTATGAGTCCAGGAAGTTGAAGGAACACGAGCAAAATTATGTCACTCATGACTTAGAATTAGCAGCAGTAATACACGCTTTAAACATGTGGTGACACTACATAATGGGCAAAATATTTCTATTATTAATGGACAATAGCGGGGCGAAATATCTATTTACCCAACCATATCTTAACGCAAGGCAAGCAAGGTGGTTAGCCTTCTTGAGAGAATTTGACTTCAAGGTCAAACATATCAAGGGAAAGAAAAATAAAGTAGCATACGCTTTAAGTAGAAGAATCCATGGGTTATTTGAGATGAATGTTAGCAGGGCAGAAAGTGATCTGGAAGAAAGAATAAGGACGACAGGTATTGATGAAAAAAACTATACTAAAATAATGATAGAAATATTGAACAATACCATGAACTCGGAGAAACCAGATCTAAGTATCGACGAGAAGGGACTGCTACGATTTAAAAATAGACTTTACATACCAAATTCAACAGGGTTAAAATTAACAATCTTGGACAAAGTGCATAAGAAGCCATATTCTGGCCACCCAGGTTACTAGAAAATGATAACAACACTTAGGAAACTATTTTATTGGCCTAATATGAAGGTTGAAACAACATAATACTTGGCTAGGTGCCAAGATTGTCAGCAAGTTAAGGTCGAACACCAACATCCAATCAGCCTATTACAAACATTACTCATACCAGAATGGAAGTGGGAGACCATATCGCTAGATTTTATAACAGGTTTGCCTAAAACTTAGAAACAGAACGATTCTATTATGGTGGTAATCGATAAACTCAATAATTCTACACACTTTATTCTTGTAAAGTCTACTTTTAAAACTATAAGCATTGTTGAAATATTCATGAAAGAAATTTTTAGACTGCATGGTATTCCTAAATTGGTGACTTCAGATAGAGACATAAAATTCACATCCGCCTTTTGGAAGGAATTGTTTGCAGGGCTAAATACTAACTTGAATTTCAATATGAATTATCACCCGCAAATGGATGGACATACTAAAAGGATAAACCAAGTCGTAGAGGATATGCTCTGAATGTACTTAAGATCAAAACCAAACAAGTGGGAAGGCTATCTACACTTGGTAGAATTTGCATATAACAATGGATACCAGACTTCGGCTAAATTGAGCCCTTTCGAAATAGTGTACGGAAGAAAATGTATGACTCCAATTAGCTGGGATAACCCGACTGACAGACTCATGGTGGGACCGAAGATGCTCCAATAAATGGAAAACACGGTAAGGAAGGTACAACAAAATTTGAAAGAAGCACGAGATAGACAGAAAAGCTATGCAGATCATAAAAGAAGACACTTGGAATTCCAAGTGGGAGACCATGTTTATTTAAAGGTCAAAGTGTGAAGAAGCTCGTTGAAGTTAGGGAAATGTGCCAAGATGGTACCCATGTTTTGTGGACCCTTCGAGATACTAGCTCGAATTGGACCCGTAGCATACCAACTTGCACTCTCGGCTAATCTGAAAATTCATAATGTTTTTCATATTTCCTTATTGAAAAAGTATATTCATGACCCTACTCATATGATTAATTGGAACTTGGTGTAGGTGGAACCTAAAGGCGAGTTCCAGGTGGAACCCCTACGCATTCTGGACCGGAGAGAAATAGCACTTCGGAACAGAGTCGTCGCTCAGGTAAAGGTGCAATGGAAGCACTTTAGTCCTGAGGAGGCCACTTGGGAGTTGGAGGGAGATTTGCAGAAATCTCATCAAATATTGTTCCAGGAAAGGAATGAACCCTGAGGACATTGTTTTACTGAAGGGGGAAAGGATGTGATGTCCCCCAAAAAAAAAAAAATTGAATTTAAATCTGCTGAAAATTCATTTATGTTTTTAGTAAATTTGAATTTGGAAAAATTTTGCCATTTATGGAAATTCCAAATTTCGAATTTGATGATTTTAATTAATTATTATGACTGTTGGGTAGAGACCTGATTTGACGCAACTAACTATTTGACTATGACACTTGTATGAAAACAAAATATTTTATATTGATTGCAGGAGGATAAATGGAACAGCCATGTTAAATTTAGCTGACCATGACTCCATGAGTGGGGAACACATTGGAATTAACTCTGGGCTGATTGTTACAAGTGGCAAATGTAACAACCCTAGTTGAATATATGTTTAGGGATTATTAAGTAAAAATTTATTAGGTAATTAATTTTTCTAACATGTTATTAACTAAACAAAGATTGGTATAATGATATTAATTAAATATTTATTAATTAATTAATTGTTATAATTTTGATTAATTAATTAATTACCTATTACATTCAATGACATGGGTATTAAATTTAAAAGGGTTAATAAATTTAATTGTTTAAATTAAAGGATTACGTATACAGAGGAGATAAGGAGCATTAATAATTGGATAAGACAATGCATGTATGGATAAGGAAAGGGAGGAGGCTTACGAAAGGGGAGATATGAGGGGAGGAGGCTTATGAAAGAGGGGACTATTTTTGGGAGGGGTCTCTTGGATTTGCTGGTTCAGAGAGTTTGAGTTCTGTAGTCGGGAAGGATCAATACGGGGGGCACCGGTTTGTTGTGGGTTTTGGGCACGGGGGCCAGGATATCCATATGGTATCCTGGAACTAGGAAGTTGGATAGGATGCTCCTAGCTGGTAGGGAGGAACCACGGTTTGAGCAGAGTTGATCAACGCATCAAGCTAGGCAAGGCAAAAGAAGGAAGGTCAACAAGACAAGCGGAAGCAATAGGAAGGTCAACAAGACAAGCGGAAGCAGTAGGAAGGTCAACAAGACAAGCAGAAGCAGCAGGAAGGTCAACAAGACAAGCGAAAGTTTAGCATCAGACCAAGGTATTTTAATTTACGTATTTGTTTTATGCATTCAAGGAATACGAAGTGTTATAAGGTTGTTCGTAAGCTATTATGTTCAGCTCAATAAATTTTATATATGCTGGTTTTGGTTATATGCTGATTATGAAGTAAAATAAATGTTAGGTTTGCATTCCTTAACATAAATTCTTTTGGGTTTTATAAGGCTTTGTGGAGCCGAACCCTACACATGGTATCAAAGCCCTGGTTCAAAAGATGGAGCCGAGAGTCTACCCACCTACTTAGAATCGACCCAGAAATAAACCAGAAAAATATCAAAAAGAAACCGGAAATAAAGTTAGGAATTGAATTGTTCCAGGATTAACCCATAAATTTAAACAATACCTAAATAGTTACATTGAAACTCCTTAAAGCAATTTAGAAAAGAATCCCTAGAACCCTAAATTAATATATATATATATATATTGTCATATATATAAGTAAATATAATAAATAGAAAAAGTTTTTCTTTCAGGCTCATTACAGGGTTGAATTTTATTTTTGTAAATTATTGGGCTCCCAGGGAAAATCTCCACTTATCCAAGCCCTACAATGATTGAGATGAAGTGAGCATCAAGTCACATGGAGGAAGAGCCCATAAGGGGCACTAAGGGTGCACTATGCATCCAGTGAAAAAAAATAAAAATAAAAAATAAAAAATAATATATATATATATATATATATATATATATATATATATATATAATAAAACAAAACAAAAAACCAGATTTGGCTTCCAATTGCTTCATTATAATGGGGTACTACGAGGAAGTTGGTACGATATATGTGGAAGAATTTGGCGAAACACTACTTGAAGATGCAAGAGCGTTGGAAAAATGTTGGGATAAGGCTGCAAGTGCATACGCCAAATATGAACTTGCAAAGGTGGAAGCGGCTGGTGGCCAAACCGTTCCAGTGAACCATCACAGTGTAGAAAACCAACATCAAATGATGCCGAGTCGTCCAACTCCCGACCTTGAAACAAGCCAAATGCATGTGCACATTCGGTTGTGCCTAAACGGTCTTTATTCTTTCAAATCTCTATTATGAATTCATGTTAGAGAATTAGGGATGGCAGCATTAGAGAAAGTGTGATCATTTACAATACAAAATCCATGAGCGCTAGTAAAGTGCAATCACTGAATTTCATACTCTAATGACTGAAGAAAAGACAACCATCCCATATAATCGTTAGCCACCTTCAACATGCCTTGAGGCACTAGAATGCTAGATGAGCTGACGAGAAATACATTATATGATCTCTGGCAAAGCTTTTCAAACAAGTAACTAAGATCCACATTACCAACAACAAATACGATATTTCCAGGCGGCGGCGTATCCATCGCCCAGAGAAGAACATTCGTCATCATCATTTTCTCTATTTCACTATAATTGCCTGTAATTCATAACCTAAAGAATGTCTTAAGCCATAATATACTGTAAAAATATCAATGGACAAACACCGCAAACTCTGATAAAATTTAACAAAAGATTCATATCAAATCGCAGTGTTGTTAGGCCAAAAGAAATACCAACCCTAAACTACCGTGAGAAAATCAAAGATGAAAAAGGTAAACAATGCAAATTTGAAGGCAGGTATGATTGAACCAAGAGAAGCCGAGTGCACTTCACAGATCAAACTCAATCAAATTTAATAAAAAAAATTCAAATCAAATTGTAGTGTTGTTATGCCCAGAGAAATTCCAACCTTAAACATGAGAAAATAAAAGATAGAAAAATTAACTATGCAAATTTGAAGGTGGGCATCATTGCACCACTCTGCCGACCAGGTTAGATCAATCCACAAAAGATTCAAATAAAATTGGAATGATGTAACCTGTTCAGCCCAAACAAATACCAACCCTAAAGTACCATGATAAAATAAAAGATGAAAAAGGCAAACTATGCAAACTTGAAGATGGACATGATTGCACCCAAAAAAATAAAATCTAGATACACTTTACAACTTATTAGGATGAATCTCGGTTTTTTTTTCATCCCTCTAAATACCTAACCCTAAAACATAACAAATTAAGTTGAATAATTCACCAGAAAACACAGAAACATTAAGTCGTTGAGGGGTTTGAAGAAAGGGGCATATGAGAAGCGTGGCTAACGAATGTGGTGTTTACCAGGAGGGGCCAAGATAAGAGCCCAAGGGCCCATTAGATATGCACTACRCAATAGATAAGATTAAACACACATCGATCAAAACCATGCCATATCACGACCACACTAGCGCTACAAAAACAATAAGAATTTTTTTTTAATAAAATAAAAAAAAAAAAAAAAACCACAGGATATCAACGAAAATGATCTGAGGTTCAAGGGTTTTGAACCCACTACCAACCCACACAGCAAACGCCATGATAAATAGCCCGCGACCATTACCAGAGCTCCGGCCATTACCAGAGCTTCGTCGCAGTTGCAGAGCAGGAGAAGCTTAGGGTGCATTTGCAATCGCAAATGAAACAAGCTAAAGGACGATTAGGGTTAGGGGTATTGAGATAAGTGAGTTTAGGGTTAAGGGCACGTGGGCCTCATGCGAGGACCCACGATGTCGTGTGGATTTTTTATTTTTTTTCATCTTAAGTAATATTTATTTTATTTAATTTGATATTTCATTGATTTATTTAAATTAGCTTTTTAAATTATTCTTAAATTTCAATTTCAATGGTTTAAATCGTTAATTTTTTTTATTAATTATTAACAAAATATATATATATATATAATATACATACATATATTTAAATTTATTAATTATTAACAAAAAAAAATTAATATAATATACATACATATATTTAAATATATGCAGCAAATTAAAACTAAGTATAGTAAATTAATTAAAATTAATTATCATTAATTTATTTAAATTAATATGTTAGAGAGTCCATGGGTTTTGAACCCAAGACCCCCCACCAAGCGAAGCGCCTTAAGAAGAACACTAACGCCAACATGCCCTCATAAGTCTTTACAAATAAATTCTTATATTTAATTAGATTAATGGTAACACTATAGGAATTAGAGTGGTATTAGTATTAGGAAGATACAGTATGAAGATTAAGACTAATTGGCTTATTACCTAACCTATTGATCCAGAGCCAGCTAATCGAGTTGAATCATAATTAGTGAATGCACCGAAAATCAAGGTAAAGGCTTATTTAGCGCTGTTGATCTTTGTATCCCAAGTATAAACTCCGATTGTCCAAGCATCAGGCTCACGAGACCGTACACACAATTCATCGAGCCAAGCGCCAAGTCCCTCCACTCCATTCGTCCAGTCAAAGTCAACGCTAAATCTCAATGTAGCATTCGACAACGCACCCACTAGGCGCCAGGGAAAATCTCACGAGTCAAGCATCAGAGGATATTTAGTTATAAGCGAAAAGTTAAAAGGACTTAGACTAGGACAAGCGGGAAGGAGGTGGCATACGCACTAGGAGAGTAAGCAAGAGGAATTGGCGAGTATGGCACAAGGTTAGCATAGCTACAGGGCAAGGGAACCAATATTTTTTTTTTAGTGCGAAGAAATCGATCTTAGATGCTTAATCCTAATCCTAACCTAGCCAATCCCCTAAAGGAGTAATGTCTGTTTACAGACAAGTAAAGAAAACTTACGCCTAATCCTGTTCCTAATTTAAGTAGCACCAATTTGAAATGTCTTGGAACTCATCGTGACAACTTTGGTTGATGCAGGTTAAAGCATACAGGATGGTCAGGACTCGAGGGAATTGAGGCAAGGGAGTGTCGTCACAAGCACCGCCAACACCACCAGTTCCACCACCACGATCGCCTGAACTACCCCTCATACTGCGCTCATTGGAAGCCATTAATGAGACCTTAAAGGGGCGACAACCGGCAGGGACTGAAGTGGAACCCCCACCGTTTGGAACGGGTAATCTAGAAGCATCAAGGGATTCAGGGGGAGGACCTCCACCCGAAGACATCACGCGAGAATTGCAGAAGATCAAACTTCTAGAGTTTGTCGGGGGTCACACCAGTGAACGCACGGAAGCATGGTTGGAAGGTATGACAAGGTGTTTTTCCTTAAGGGACTATGTGTCCAACTCAAAGGCAAAGATCACAATTTTTCAGTTAAGAGACCGCACCTTGAACTGGTGGGGCAACCTGGAAAGACAAATGCACCTTACCCCATACACAAAATCTTGGGAACTTTTCGAGGAGAGGTTCCGAAGGAAATATCTACCAGCATACTACAAGGAACAAAAGGTAGGGGAATTTCATGCCTTAGTATAGGGAAATAGAACTGTAGAAGAATATGAGATCAAATTTATGGAACTGGTCAAATATGTTTCGTATATGGATAATGACCAATGACAGGCAGAGCGCTTCGTCTATGGATTGAACCCTAAGATAAGAGCTATGGTGTGGATGTGGAACCATCTTCAGTAGCGGAAGCGGTGGAAAATGTGTGTTATGTGGAGGAACACATGAACTTAACTGAGGGTACAAGACCGACATTTCTGCATCGTCCTAGATTCGTAGGGAAGGGCCCGAGGAAATTTTTTAGGGGAGGGGTCTCAAGGCCACCGCCATATGGTAATAGAGTCGTGCCAAGGACAGTAGCTGCAGGGATTTCAATGGCAGCGAGTGCAACATCACGTTCATTGCCAACAACTCAGACAGGTCCACGACCATCTTAGGGAACAACTAGTAGGGGCAGGGGTTCCAGGGGAAGGAAATCATTTCAGAGAGAGTCACATAACAGTGCACAGATTCAATCTCGTGTTACCTGTTGGGGGTGCAGAGGACCCCATTACCAGCGTGACTGCCCAGAGTTACAATCTGGGTTTGTGCATAGAGAAGGAAAGGCATCGATGGGGTGATCAAGTAGCAGCCACCAGATTTACGCAGTGGTTAATAACCGCCAGGCCGAACATCAATCCACAGTGGTGGATTCATCAGGTATGCTAAATCATATCAATGTTAAGATTTTGTTTGATTCTGGTGTGACAGATAGTTTCATTTCACCACCTGCATTAGAAAAGAGTAGGTTGGCAGCCTATGAGCATGATGACTTTAAACAAGTCGAGATGGCTTCGGGGGAAAAACAAGCGTTAGGACCTAGTGTCGATAATTGTATAGTAGACCTGGGAGTGTGTACTACCAAGTTGAAGGTATACGTCACTGCTCTCGGGGCAAAGAGGGTGCTTTGTGTCGACGATGAATGAAGACCAGTAGAGATCCAGGGTGTACAGAGAAAAGTGTCATTACGCTTTATATCAACTATGAAGGTTAAGCGATTCTTGAGGCAAGGGTGTCTAATTTATGTAGTGGAAGAAGTGAATGAAAGGAAGGGACCGTCATTGGATCAGTACCCGGTATTGTCAAAATTTAAAGATGTTTTTCCGAACGAGTTACCAGGGTTACCTCCTAAGAGGGAGCTTGATTTTACTATTGATCTAAAACCTGGTGCAGAACCAATCTCCAAGAATCTGTATCGGATGACAACGTCGAAACTTTGTGAATTGCAAATGCAGTTGAAAGAGTTACTGGACTTAGGGCTAATAAGGCCCAGTGTCTCACCTTGGGGCGCACCAGTAATTTTTGTAAAGAAGAAGGATGGATCCTTACGATTGTGTATAGACTACAGGGACTTGAACTATGCTACAGTGAAAAATAGGTACCCGATGTTGTGAATAGATGACCTTTTCGATCAGATGAAAGGAGCAGCGGTATTCTCAAAGATCGATTTGCAATCAGGGTATCATCAGTTAAGGATTATGGAAGGTGATATCCCAAAAACTTCCTTTCGAACTCTGTTTGGAAATTACGAGTTTGTTGTAGTACGTTTCGGATTGACCCATGCACCAACAATATTCATGAGCCTCATGAATGGTGTATTCCGGAAGTAATTAGACCATTTTGTACAAGTATTTCTAGATGACATCCTCATCTATTCCAAAAATGAAAGAGAACACGAGGAACACCTACGAGTAGTGTTGTCCTGCCTTAGGGAGAAAAAATTATATGGGAAGTTGTCAAAGTGTTCCTTCTTCCAGAGAGAGATCCATTATTTAGGTCATATCATTTCCGGCGAAGGAATCTCTGTGGACCTAGAAAAGGTAAAGGTCATTATGGAGTGGCCAGTGCCGAAAAATGCCCATGAGGTGAGAAGCTTCATGGGGCTAGAAGGTTATTACCGAAGATTTGTGGAAGGATTCTCAAAAATAGCGAAACCCATCACCACTTTTCAATGCAAGGGGGTCAGGTATGAATGGACAGAAGAATGTGATAGTGCATTCATTGAGCTTAAGAGGTTACTAACCAGTGCACCAATTCTACGAGTGTCGGATATGGAAAAGGACTTCATAGTCTGCACGGATGCCTCGAAGCAAGGGTTGGGGGTCGTGCTAATGCAGGATGGAGGAGTGATAGCCTATGCATCAAGAAAGTTTAAGAAATATGAAGAGTTATACGTGACACATGATTTAGAGTTGGAAGTTGTAATGCTAGCTTTGAAAATTCGGAGGCACTATCTTGTGGGGCGAAACTTTGAGCTCAAAACGGACCATCAAAGTTTAAAACATCTCTTCACTCAAAGAGATCTGAATGCCAAGCAAAGTCGATGGAGTGAGTTTATGAGTGAGTACGATTTTGGTATTTCGTACATCAAGGGAAAAGAAAATGTGGTCACAGATGCCTTGAGTAGGAGACCACGTATCTTCTCCTTGGTAACCTTAAAGGTCAATCTGAGGGAACATGTGTTGACACAACTCCCAGGAGACAGTTGGTATTCAAAGGTTACTTCAAACCTCTAGAGTGGGAGGCAGTTAGACCCAAAGTATGAAGAATATAGTTTGGAAACAAATGGATTGTTAAGATATCGAGGAAGGATGTATATCCCTGAGAATGGGGATATTCGAAGCATCATACTGAAGGAAGCCCATAGAGAACTTTATTGTGCGCATCCGGGTGTGAAGAAGATGTACGTAGATATAAGGAAACTCTTCTTTTGGTAAGGCATGAAGCACGATGTAGTCCATTTCGTCGCCAAGTGCCTAGAATGTCAAAAAGTGAAAGCTAGCCACCATTACCCTGTAGGCCTCCTACAACCACATGATGTTTCTATGTCCAAATGGGAAGTCATTTCCATGGATTTTGTTGTGGGGTTGCCGATCACATCTCATAGAAACAATTCCATTCTTGTGATAGTGGATAAGTTAACCAAGAGTGCTCATTTTATTTTGGTTAGAGACACTTACGATGTCACTGATGTGTCACGTGTGTTTGTAAGTGAGGTTATCCATTTGCACGGGATACCTAAGAAGACCATTTCAGATAGGGACTCCAGATTCACTTCTAGGTTTTGGACAAGTCTGCATTCAGCGTTGGGGACTCAGTTGAACTTAAGAACAACTTATCATCCTGAAACAGATGGGAAAACTGAGAAAGTAAATCAAGTCATGGAAGACATGCTTAGGATGTATGTCATGGATAATCAAACCCAGTGGGAGAAGTACTTACCTTTGGTAGAGTTTTCCTACAATAACAGTTTTCATAGCTCCATCGGAATGAAACCCTACGAATCTTTGTATGGGAGGCCATGCAGAACGCCATTGAGTTGGGATAGACTAGAAGACTGAGTAACAGTTGGGCCATAATTGATTCAGGAGATGGAAGAACAGGTGATTCAGATTAGGCAGAGACTAAAGGAAGCACATGATAGGCAGAAAAGTTATGCGGATGCACACAGGACCGACCGAAGTTATGAAGTGGGAGACCAGGTTTTCATTCGTATCAGGACTAATAAGAGTACCATACAGTTCGGGAAGGGGACAAAGTTTTCACCTCGATTTATAGGACCATTCAGAATCCAAGATAAAATTGGACCCGTTGCATATCGTCTCATACTGCCACCCCACTTGCATAAAACTCATAATCTATTTCATGTATTTGTTTTACGTCATTATGTTGTTGATGAATCACATAAACTAAATTGGAAGGAATTTCAGGTATCGGACGTGGGAACCCTCATGGTAGAACCATTACGCATATTGGACCATAGAGTCCGACAGCTCAGGAACCGTCTAGTAGACTAAGTTAAGGTCCAATGGGACAAGTATAGTCCAGGGTTTACTACTTGGGAAGACACCGAGACACTACGGCGAGACTATCCCTCACTTTTTTGACCACCTCGAGAACATGTTTCTCGAAGGTTGGGTGTATGTAACACCACCTTTTGACTTAGACTGCCAGGATTACCTGAGGCCTATATACTTTATTTTCTAGTCACAATGAAACTATTAAGTGATACATCTAAACTTTAAATGTATGAACTTTTATGAATGATTAAATGTTATTGATGATGATGTATGTAATGCGATCTATTATGTGAATGTAAATTTTACGAATGTTTAAATGTTATTGATGATTATGTATATGATGCGGCATATTGTGAGAATGTGAATTTAATAAATGTTTAAATGTTATTAGGATGATGTTGGATATGATGCAATCTATTTTGGGTAAATGATAATCTTATGAATGGGTGTCGAAGTTGAATTATTGGATATTATGAGATCTAATTCTAACTGGAAAACTTTGATGTTAAATTATCGGTACAGGGATACCAAATTGAAATGAGGATAGTATGAAATTACCTGATGATAATGCATAGAAATGTATGAGTTTGTGTTACAGACTAATTTGTAGGTTATGGGCTATGAAATAGACAGGGGATAAAGATGATGAAAGTGGATATTATGACCACTAGCCAAGAAGCATTATGGTATGAATATTGTATGTGAAATTATATTGGTTTGGATGCATTGCTATGATATGTGGACCAGTGCATGATTTCAGGTGATGACACTGCCCAAAACCGAATAAATGATGACAAAACCCCCAACAACATGGTGCCACTGTATATTCCATTGTAGGGTGTGGACCCTAGTTATGATTAGGAGAGGTGGAGGAATTTCCCACTGTGTATCCTCCGAAACCTGAAGTCATGGGAGGACGGTGTTAGTTCACACTCCCCAAGACGTGTGATGATGACTGTCAGATGCCTGCTAGGGAAGCTTGGTCGAGATAGCGACACTTCCGCTTACGGGTTCTATTTGGAGTTGGGTCAATATAGTTGACGCTCCAAGATAGTCTAGCAGAGGGAGGATATGAATGGAGATGGAAGTAGGTTAGGGAGGAAGGATGAGTAGTAATAGTTTAGAAGGTATGGAGATCTGTCTTGTGATGGAATTTAATGTTTTCCCTTCAAAAAAAAGAAAAAAAAAGAAATGTGTATATATGAATATTCATCATTACGTAACTAAACCACAGTTGTCTAAATAAAATGAACCGGATAATAGTAATTATAGGATTTCTCAAACAATTGATTGGTTTGTTGTCTTTTATAAAAGACTAGTCTTGTTGACTGGATTGGATGCATACATAAATTAGTAAAGGATGATAGTTTTGATTATTACATGCACGAGACTTGTATGTACTAGATACACATGCATTTCTTGTACATATACACTAGTATGTATGAGTTTTCTTGACTTACTTGCTGATAATGTCGGTTGATTGTTATGAATGTGTGAACCATGTTTCTTTTCCTTTGTACCATAAGATACCTTAACTTCGGGACGAAGTTTCCTGAAGGGTGGGTGTATGTAACAACCCTAGTTGAATATATGTTTAGGGATTATTAAGTAAAAATTTATTAGGTAATTAATTTTTCTAACATGTTATTAACTAAACAAAGATTGGTATAATGATATTAATTAAATATTTATTAATTAATTAATTGTTATAATTTTGATTAATTAATTACCTATTACATTCAATGACATGGGTATTAAATTTAAAAGGGTTAATAAATTTAATTGTTTAAATTAAAGGATTACGTATACGGAGGGGATAAGGAGCATTAATAATCGGATAAGGAGCATTAATAATCGGATAATACAATGAATGTATGGATAAGGAAAGGGAGGAGGCTTACGGAAGGGGGGATATGAGGGGAGGAGGCTTACGAAAGAGGGGACTATTTTTGGGAGGGTTCTCTTGGATTTGTTGGTTCGAAGAGTTTGAGTTCTATAGTCGGGAAGGATCAATACGGGGGGCACCGGTTTGCTGGGGGTTTTGGGAACGGGGGCCAGGATATCCATATGGTATCCTTGAGCTAGGAAGTCGGACAGGATTCTCCTAGCTGGCAAGGAGGAACCACGGTTTGGGAAAATTTGATCAGCGCATCAAGCTGGGCAAGGCAGCAGCAGGAAGGTCAATAAGACAAGCGGAAGCAACAGGAAGGTCAACAAGACAAGCGGAATTTTAGCATTAGACCAAGGTATTTTAATTTACGTATTTTTTTTATGCATTTAAGGAATATAAGGTTGTATGTAAGCTATTATGTTCATCTCAATAAATTTTTTATATGCTGGTTTTGGTTATATGTTGATTATGAAGTAAAATAAATGTTAGGTTTGCATTCCTTAAAATAAATTCTTTTTCATTTTATAAGGCTTTGTGGAGCTAAAACCTACAGAAAATTAGTGATTTGGCCATTGGTAGCCCCTGAAAATCAGGGATTTAGAAAGCTGCAAAAATTCCCAAGGGAGGGAAAAAAGTCCTAGGAAAATTAATAAATGGCATATGTGAGGAGGCAGGACGCTGCCAAGTATGTTGGGAAGGAAGACTATGGATTTTTTCTTTGTTTCTTGTTGTTATGAGCACTACTGTGTGAGTGTGAGGCAAGAGGGATACTACTGGAATTGAAGGACATTGTTGGAGAGGAGATTTCAATTCTCCCTCACGGACTCGTGGTCAGGCTAGGGGGTGAATCGGGCAAGTAGATTGGTTGCCTTGTTCTACGGTTGGGAGGAATGTGGTTGTTCCCTTTGTAATTTTTAAACCTGCGAAGTAAACCAATGCATATATATTCTTAAGAAATACATAAATTAATCATTGGCTCATACATAAAGTACACAGAGATTTTATACCGGAAACCCTCAACTGGGAAAAACTTTCTTATTTTCATTATATCGAATTTCACCATTCTCCATACAATATATATAATGTTTTTAGGTATTCCGCAGATACCAAAACCCTAATCCCTTAATCTAGGATTAATTTACAAATCCGCTAAAAATAGCAAAATCCGCCCAAAAAAAATAAATTTGGGGTGTTGCGCGTAACCAGGGGGGGCATACCCGCCCCCCCCCCCCCCATGGGACCCCCCTAGGAAAGCGCCCGGAACACACGACAGAGCTCTAGGTGAAGGGATATTCATACATAGTTGTCGTATCTGACGCACCCACACACACACATATGCAAAGAATATAACACATACCCAACATTCTCCCACTTGTTGTTTTCTTTGCATCCAGGGGTCCATGGGATTATATAGTCAACAATACAGGGCAACAATGCCCATTGTTACTCTACACCAGGAGAAATTTTTTGTGCTCACAGACTTTGTCAATGAATCTGCAGAATTTTTCAAAGTGTCAACCTTTTCCAGCAACACCTTCTTTTCCTCACCCATGTCTCTCACAAAGTGATACTGAACATCAATATGATTTGTCTTTGAATGATAAGCTGGGTTCTTTTCTAGGAATATTGCACTCTGAATGTCACAGTCTAATCTCATTGCTTGTTGTACCAACCCAATACCTGAACACAATCTTTGTTACCATACTGCTTCCTTGCTTGCATGAGTGGTTGCCATGTATTCAACTTCTGTAGTTGAGAGTGCCACTACAGCCTATCTTTTTCTCATCCAACTAATTGCTCCTCCAAATAGGTTAAACACATACCCACTTGTATATATTCTGGGTTCCAAATCTCCAACCCAGTCTGCATCAACAAAGCCATGTATGTCCACCACTTTGTCCAATCCTGGTCTTCCTTGGTAGCACAATCGATAACTGGTGGTGCCACGAAGATACCTGAAGACCCTCTTTACTATTGTCCAATGCTCCTTCCCTGGTTTTGACATATACCTGCTCAAAACTCCCACTGCATGTGAAATGTCCGGTCTAGTACAAACCATTGCATACATCAAACGACCAATTGCATTGGCATATGGAACATGGGACATGTCCTCTTTGTTGGACAACTGAGAGGGGGGGTGAATCATTTGTTACCGTGCTTAAAAAATAATGTTTTTTTTTTAATCTTTACAAGGCACTCAATGATGATCACAATAATGAAGAGAGATAAACAAAGTCACATTCAGCATCAGTCCCACACATGTGATACACAGAGACAGATATTTCCTGACGAAACCCATAAAGTGTAAAAACCTCTTTTTCTTTATATGATAAGTAATAGTTACATTCTTTACATTATCATACACATGAGCACGAACTCATAATGAGGCTACAACCTCTGTTTTGCAAGCTACAACTTGCTGAGAGCACCAACTCTCTGTTTTCTCTAGAACCCACTAAAAGGAAGCACCAACTCCCTGGTTTCTCTAGCACCAACTAGAAGGAATCACCAGCTCCCTGATTTCTCTAGCACCAACTAGAAGGAAGCACCAACTCCCTGAGTGTTTCCAGCACCAACTGGATGAAATCACCAACTTCCAATCATACATGCACCAACCTGTATAACAGAGAACAAGAGTTCTCCCTTGCACCACCCTGCCACCCTGGTTTCTCTGGCTACAACCAGATGGAAGCTACAACTCCTTGTGTTCAAGCACCCACTTGAACCTATGAGGACAACAGTCCTCCCTAGCACCTCCCAAACACCCTGAAATATTACTTCTTTGTTACTCAAACTTATTACAGTGACATAATGTTCAACAATGGCTTACCAGACTCATCATTGTTCTGCTGCATTTTGTTACTCTGTCTGCCTCATTGTGTTCCTGCACACCTCACTTGCGTTGTCTGTTCTTCTGCCTTTTATGCTCTTTGCTCCATGTCCATTCACTGCATTGTTCCTCTTCTGTGTTATTCAACTGCTACACTCTCCTCCTTCTTCACACATGAATCACCTTCACCAACAACAACCACAGCAAACTCCAATAGTGACAGCAACCGCTTCTCTTCTCTGTACCGTGTATATATAGCTTATGTGCATATTGTGCATGCAATATTCTCCATTACTTTGCATTCTCATACCACGCCAATCTCCTCCACATATCAAGTGCTCTGCTTGATCATCATCGTGACTCTTCAACTTCTCTGGCGGTTTTCCCACGCGTTCAACATCACTGTATGTTGTACTGAGATTCCTCAGCCTCTCTGGAAGTTTGAGACTCTTCATCTTCTCTGTGATAGTCAAGCTCACCTTCTCTGTTCCAGTTACAGACTTCAACACTCATCCGTCTGTCAATCCCTTCTAAGAATAGTCTTCCTTCACTGGACGAAGCTTGGAGACTCTTCATCTCCTCTGGCGATCACACATAGGTCTCTTCAAATTCTCTAGCAGACGTCATCAATGGTTTCAGGAAGTTCTACTATGTCATGCTACAGTCGCCCTCCGATCTTGTTCACATTCATCTGCACCATTGGATATGCAGCGGGAAAATCTGGACGGCCAGAATCTGTGCTCCCAGATCTATGGTCGGGATTCGATTCTGAAGCCCCCATGCCATTCTATCTTTAAGCGAAGGGGGGGGGGGTCCGGAATTGGGCACGCATCTCTCGAGCGGTCAGGATTAAAGTACCTATATCAACGACGCTCAAGCGATTTCAGACACCCTTTTCCATTCTGCCTTTAATTAAAGGGGGGAGGTATGGAATGGTGGGGTATCGAGGAAGGGCCCCATTCCTGTCGCATCACCTTTTGTATCATTATCCTCCCTACCTGACCGTGCGCCAAGGCTCATTCCCTTTAGCTCCTCCTTGTCCTCTGACATATTTCCATCTCTCGCTGATGTGACCAAGGACTGTGACCAGAGCCTTATGCATAAGGCGCTTTTGCAATTTCGTGACTCCTGTGGTAAGAGTTCTTGTCATCTCCATCTCTCGATTTCTGAAACTCCGAAGTGGAGTAAACCTTCGGACGTCACACGTGGATTGACACGTGTTGAATACTGCCATGTGTCACTCTGATTTGTGACTTACATGTGCCTGAAGTGTTGAATCGGTCTGACACTTGTCATTACCTGGTTGTGCCACATGTTCCTAGCTGATGTGGTCTGCTGATGTGAGTCAGGTCGACGGTCTAGATCACATCTTGATCTGGCGGTTCAGATTCAGTTGGGATTTCATACATTGTGGTTTCAGGATTCTTGATGTCAATATTCTTTGACATCTCCAACTCTCAATCCCCAAAAATCCGACAGGGAGTCGGATCAACGGTCTAGATCACATCTTGATCTGATGGTTCAGATTCAGTTGGGATTTCAACCATCGCAATTTCGAGATTCTTGATGTCAATATTCTTTGACATCTCCAACTCTCGATCCCCGAAACTCTGACAGGGAGTTGGATCAATGGTCCACATAACCCCCTGAGATGGATGGTCCTCCTGCTTTCAGGATTTGTGAGCCCTCTACTCCTTGCACTTTTAAATATCATGCAGGTTTTCCTCGATCCAACGGTGGTCGGATCCTGCGCTCAGATCTAACGCCTGAGATCTATCCTCCAGATCTGCGCGCTCCTTTTGTCTTCATTCAGATTTGATGGCCATCGGGAATTCAGGATGAGATCCAATGATCATTGGCACTTCTCCTCCAGAGCGTACTTTGTCCTTATTTTTCCTTCCCTGCATACTCTGATCTTGCCATCAATGACAAGCTTACGCTACCTGTTAAACATTTGCCAACAATCTCCCCCTTTGACATTGATGGCAACTAAGGCACCCAAATTCTTTTCTCCCACTTTGACATCAATGTCAAAGAAGAGACATGCTCCCCCTGAGCTATTGCAGTAATTTTAGGAGGCATTAGATATTCAAACAATGAAAAACTCCCCCTAACAAGATGGACTTTTTAGGTGTGAAACGAAATGACACCCAGCTTCTGTCTGAGATATTCAAACAGTGTCTTGGCTAGGGGATTAGTAAAGATGTCTGCAATTTGTTTTGTAGTGGGAATGTAATGGACCTGAACAATCTGATTGGTGACCTGCTCTCTCAGAAAATGATATTTTATGGGAATATGTTTTGTCTTGGAGTGGAGGACAAGATTTTTAGACACACTGATGGGACTTGTGTTATCACAATGAATTGGGATCGGTGCAGTATATTTTACCTCTAAGTCTGCAAGTGTCTGAATCATCCATAATACCT
>JZKD02S1605551.1:248396-280440 GCA_000966675.3 Picea glauca | reverse complement strand
TACACTTATCTTCTTCTGCAATCGTAATATTAACAGATCCAAGTTGACTTACCAGAGTATTAAAGGCATTTAGATGTTCTATCACAGAATCTCCATCTTCCATCCTAAGATGATGTAGCTTCTTTCGAGGAAACAACTTGTTTACCAGGGAATTTGATTGATACAAATTCCCTAACGTATCCCATAGTTCCTTGGTGGTAGATTCTCCTGAGACATTCAACAACACTGAATCTGCCAGGCAGAGTCAAATAGTACTCCTTGCTCTTCTGTCCAACTTGTCCCAGTCTTCTTTCGACATACCAGTGACTGGTGTACTAGTAGTTTGTGTACTGGTAGGTTGTGTACCAGTAGCCTATGTGCTTGTAGATGGTGTACCAGTAGGCTGTGTACCAAGATCTACAGCGATCCATTGTTCTTTGTCTACAAGAAGGTCCTCCATCTTGAGCTTCCATAGCTCAAATTTTTTACCGTTGAACTTCTCTATCTCGATTCTAGATGAGCCCGCCATTCCTCTTTCTTTACTCGAATCTCCACTGCAAAAGCTCCCACTAAACCCAGGTTTATCACAGACCCAAGATAAAATTGATCTATCAAGACCGAGCCAAACCCTCAACAACAAAGGTGTCCCTCTGAAGCCAAAAATGAGCTCTGATACCACATGTAAGTTTTAAACCTGCGAAGTAAAACAATGCATAGAGATTCTTAAGCAATACAAAAATTAATCAATGACTCATACACAGAGTACACAGAGATTTTATACCGGAAACCCTCAACCGGGAAAACCTTTCTTATTTTCGTTATATCGAATTTCACCATTTGCCATACAATATATACAATGTTTTTAGGTATTCCGTAGATACCAAAACGCTAATCCCTTAATCTGGGATTAATTTACAAATCTGCTAAAAATAGCAAAAACCGCCCCCCAAAAAAAAACCTAGGTGAAGGGATCGTCATACGCAGTTGTCGTATATGACGCACCCACACACACACACATGCAAAGAATATAACACATACCCAACACCCTTTTTCTTCCTGTAAATTTGGTTAAGATATATAACTCTACCTTATCCTAGTCAAATGTCATGTGTTGCAATTTGTTTACTTCTATGTATGAATTTCTGGTTGAATGTTGTGGTGGAAAGATCTATCATTTTACTTCATAGTCGTTGGCTAGAAATGGACTCATTTATTTAGATGTGATGTTGAGTAATTACTAAGATCTTGGAATGTACCAAACAACAAAACGAATTCTGTAGTAGTACCTAACCCCATAATAGAATGAATTTCAGACTACAGTTATCTTCTTAGTTAATTCTGTTAAGTAAAATGAAAATAAAATTGTTTGCGTAAATACTCGAAGCCACGCGCACCAATAGTTGTGGTGGATTTCATTTCCTATAGATTCTTATAATATACAATGAGCCTCCTCTATTGAGAATACCAGTCCAGATTCAAGGTAAATACACTCTTTATCGCAAAGGTATTAATCGATATGTATATCGATCTGTATAAATATATCATGAACATATATGTATATATATAATGAGCGTTCTGTATGATATAAGATGACGCTGGAGTAAAATGATTACTAAGGTATCCAAAAAAAAACTGGACAGATATACATATAAACATTTACATAGGAAAATAATTCAAAAACTTACCAAAACCCCATTACAGAAAATTAAGTATATGTACGTCAGCATAGTAGTGATGGTACTTTAGTAATGAATCTGTGGTTTAAAGGCACATCTACATTATAAACTTTGTCTTAGGTACAATGCTACAGGGTATCTAGTATAAAGGAGTAAGAAAATCACATGAAAGGAAATAAACCCGAATTTCTGGAAGTCTTGAGCTTTATAATCTCAAACGGACAAACATTTTCTTGTCGATTTATATATGAGAAACCCCAAAATCTGGACGGAATCCCACAGACATAAGATTTACATGAAATGATTGCATACAACTGGTTCGTAAGTCAAATTTACAAATGGTGGAATAAGACTCAGGTTCAACTCCTACCAAAACTAGTGTTGTATCAGAATGCAAGTATATGATGCTTAAACGAAGTCTGGAATTCATCACCTGATCCCGGTGGAAAACAAAACCCTTAGGCATAGTTGTTATTATGCTAGTTTTCGACATACTACTGTACTTAGATGAATCAGTTTTGAGAAGGGACCGTGTAATCAACAGTGAGATTCAATTCTAGAAAAAATAACTAGAGAATTCAAAATCTATAATAACAAATCGTTTTTCGGAGATACCAAGGAAAAATATTAAATGCAAAAAGTGACAGATTGAAATCCGTTTACACAACGAAATAATACTCAAAGAATAATGATCATAATACTTAAATAGAACGATTGTCTGAATATCACAAGTCCAACTAGGTGCAAGCTTGGCGTAAATTTTCTTCGTACTAGAATGTTTATACAAAATCAGGGTGTACCCTGTATCAACTAAATACAAAACTTGGAGCTAAAAATCTTCAAACATTAGGGATGGGACAAAGCCTTGAACATCTGTGCATATAAACTCGAAATAGATGGAAGGGCACTGTGTTGGAACCCGAATACCTCTTGAAGGAGTTAAGAGTGTGTTCCCATGCTTTGACATGACCGCACCTACACAAAAGAATGTGAAGCATTATAATGTATCCAATGGAAAAGATGATTAAATCATAGAAAAGAATAAAATTAGAAAGTGGGTCGGTGAATACTTAACTGTAAAGGTGTTCTTGCCTTCTACCATCGCGCTATCCCATACGCCTCCCAGACCAAAATGGGAGGAGGAGTTTGTGTCTCCCTGATGGGTACCCTCACACATCAAGGGGCCCATCATTAGTGATGAATACCAATCTTAATCAAAAAAACTGCAGAAAATGAATTTGCATATAACGACCATAAAGTAATAGTAAACATAAAATTATTGGGACATTTCAAATATGAACAGGAAGAATTAAACGCCTCCGGCCATGAGAACGCCACTCCTAATCAATATAATGACACTATCAATTTAAACACAGAAGTTCTCTCAAGTTCAACAGTATGCCGAAAGGTCTGTTACGCACCCAAGTAAGGGAAAACCCGGACATGACACTTTGTCATATAAGACAAATCAATTGGGAAACCAGGCCATTAACAAAAGTTCAAACAAATAAAAATTAGCATATTTCAAATGCACATTTCTAACAGACATCGTAGTAAGTTCCTCCAAGAAAGGAGAATAGCTCGGCCTCAACAGGAAGACTAGTACAGAGAAAGGGGTTAAACCATGAAGAACCTAGACCTGGCTAGGGTAACACCTACCCTTTCACAATAACCTCGAAGAATGCTACCGAAGAACTGACTGGGACTAGGAGCATGCAGAGACCTACCTAACAAGACAGAAAGATCTGAATGCATAAGTAAAATAACAATCAAGGGTAAACTTACCCCGCGCAGAGCTGCCATCGAGAAGTTCCACCCAATATCTTCACCCATCTGGCACAGGGGCCGAATCATAAACTCATGTCCACGTTGCCAAATCCAAACAAAAGAATGGTCTGAGACGTTCCCTCCTCCTTCACTAAACCAAAACTAGAATGCAAACAAAAAATGGACTAAGACGATGCTTCCTCCTTCACCAAACCAAAACCAGAATGAAAGTGAAAGTGTGGGAGTAACCGTTCGCATGGAGTAAAGGGGATGGGGTATTCGTAATTGAACCATGTGAATATAGGTTAAGTGTCGACATCTCATTGGGGAACGCCAGTCGAGCTCTGAATCGAATAGACATATCCTAGGCGCTTTAAATGTTGCAGACATGCCTTTAAGGCACGAGGGTTCCAACCTGTATCAGTTGCTCAGACTATTAAGGGCGAGGTAACCGGATGGCTTACTTACTACATCATTATATGTTGAATCCAACTACCTTTGCATTAACCATCCGAGGCAGATAGCCCTTGTCGTTACCTAACAAGTAGTTGTGTTAGCATGATCATAACCATAACCTTCACAAGTTAACCTCTGCGCACTTTATATTCAAGGTGCAAGTTTAATGCCTGATTTTATACCAAATAACTTTTGTTTTCGAATAATGTTAACCTCTCCATGTAGATATTATAATGATATACATATCAGAATGAGCATCATAAGGCCTTACATCTATAACCCTCGCATTCGTATGATAGTGACTCTAAGTAGTTACATCTCCATATCATGAAGTGGTTTTGGAAACGAAACGATATATAATAACAAGTTGCAATGAAATAGGATATCCCTAGTTATGAACCTATGTTCGTATATAACTCAATACCGAAATAGGAAGCGATGACTTTATGTTAAAATAGGATAGAGGAGGAAAAGGCAATAAGACTACTGTACATTATGGTTGATGAATGACTAAAAATCTTTAAAGACACAGAACCAACTCAAAGTCCCCAATTAATTTTTTTTATTTTTTTATGTAAATTTTGAGGTACATTACACCCATAATGTCAAATAAGTAGATATCAAACTGATCAAGCAACAAAAAAGTTTCCTTGCAAATTTCTTCATTATATTCCCATAATTCCATGTTTCTAATGGTTGTTCGGGTGCCAAAGTATAACAAAGTTATGGATTTCCATGAAAAGAACAAAAGTGAAGATGATGTTCCTCGAATGCGTACAGATGGTTCTGCATTAAAGAACATCAAAGAAAAATGGCCAATTTTTAAGGAATACCCTCGTAATGTCAGACTTTCATTGGCAGTTGATGGTGTCAATCCATTTGGAGACCTTCGTTATACTTACTCAGTGTGGCCCATTTTTGTTATAAATAATAACCTTTCTCCTTGGATGTCGATAAAGTGAGAACACACAATGTTAGCAATGATTGTTCTAGGTATTTAATTAACTTGTCTTTATTTACTTGAAAGTATGAAATAATATTTCATTTCTTTGTTTCGTGCATAATAATTGTATCTTTTATCTATGAGGACATATAACTAAATATAATTAATCTATGCTGAACCAATTAGGTAAGTACCAAGTTAAATATAT
This sequence comes from Picea glauca, assembly GCA_000966675.3. Taxonomy (NCBI): domain Eukaryota; kingdom Viridiplantae; phylum Streptophyta; class Pinopsida; order Pinales; family Pinaceae; genus Picea; species Picea glauca. Next base: position 275,411 of record JZKD02S1605551.1, on the reverse strand, counting down.
GAATGTATACATTGAGCCTCTTATCGATGATTTGTTGAAGTTGTGGGTTGGCATCACTATGTATGACATCTCTAGACCAATAGCGAAAAAGCGATTTCAATTCCATGGAATACTTGCATGGACAATTCATGATTCTCTTGAGTTAACACATTTTTGTGGTATGTAACTTTACGCTGCACTTTAATATTATATAATTTTTTGAAAATATCATGCATTTTCTAAAATTGTAATCATAATTTGCTACATTAATTCATATATCTTCCAGGTCTTCAAACAAAGGGTAAATTTGCATGTCCAGTTTGTGGTCCTAGGATAAAATCACACCATTCAAGAAGTTTAGGAAAGGCGGTGTTTGATGAGTATAGGAAATTTCTACCTAAGAACGATAGGTATCAACCTACCGAGAAAGAAAAATTCAATGGTAAAGAAGAGAATGGAAAAAAAAAACAGAAGAATGTGTTGGATTACTGAGGGGGTGAATCAGTAATAGAGAAATTTAATCATTTTTCACCATAAAATGCAAGTGTTATATCAATGTAGAATTATCATCCAATAGTTGCAGAGTAAATAAACAATGAACAAATGAGAAATCATACACATACACAGTACACCAGTGTTTTACGTGGAAACCCAAAGCGGGAGAAAACCACATAATGCTTTTTCTTATATGTCTTTAATAATTACATTCATTGGAAGAACCAACTTCCTTTGTTTTCCATCTGCAACTGGAAGGAGGCTCCAACCCCCTAGTTTCTCAGGATACAACTCAAGGGAATCTCCAACTCCCCAATTATCTGGATACAACCATAAGGAGGCTACCACCCCCTAGATTCTCAGGCTACAAACTGAGGGAAGATTCAACTCCCCAATTCGTTGGCTACAACCAAAAGGAGGTTACAAACTTTCCTTTCCTTGTCCAACCACCCTGACGTAGAAGTAGAATGATGGAATCATTGTCACACTATCATTGTGAGATATATGATCGTAAACCTGCACCAAACAACCTGTACTAATAACTTGAACCATGCATCAACCATGCATCAACCTGTACCTCAACCTATAATCAACCTGTACCATATACAAGTGCATCAACCATGCACCAACCTGTACCTCAACCTATAATCAACATGTATCATAAACAAGTGCATCAACCATGCACCAACCTGTAGCTCAACCTATACCATCAACGATTGCATCAACCATGCACCAAATATGTACCAATCATGCATCAAATATACATAAACTATTGTTGGATATGTGGTATATTCTTTGCATGTGTGTGAATGGGCGCGTCAGATTCTACATATGTGTGTGTGTTATATTCTTTGCTATTTTTAGCGGTTTTCTAAATTAATCCTGGATTAAGGGATTAGGGTTTTGGTAGCTACAGAATACCTAAAATATTGTATATATTGTATGGTCAATGGTGAAATTAATACAATGAAGAGTAGAAAGGTGTGACACCAAGGAAGGTTGGTTTTCTCCTGGTTAAGGGTTTCCAGCGTAAATCTCTTTGTACTATGTGTATGAGCCATTGATTAATTTATGTTTTTCTTAAGAATCTATATGTATTGATTTACTTCACAGGTTTAAAACTTACATGTGGTATCAAAGCTCATTTTTGGCTTTAGGGGGATGCCTTTGTTGCTGAGGGTTTGGCTCAGTATTGATAGATCAAGTTTATCTTGGGTTTGTGATAAATCTGGGTTTAGTGGGAGCTTTTGTAGTGGTGATTTGAGTGTAGAAAGAAAAAATGGTGAGATCTTCTAGAATTGATATAGAGAAGTTCAACGGTAAAAACTTTGAGCTATGGAAGCTCAAGATGGAGGACCTTATTGTAGAAAAATAGCAATGGATCATTGTGGATCATGGTACATAGCCTAATGGTACGCAATCTGTTAGCACATAGTCTATTGGTACACAACCTACAAGTACACCACCTACTAGTATGTCGAAGGAAGATTGGGAGAAGTTGGACAAAAGAGAAAGGAGTACTATTCAACTCTGTCTAGAAGATTCGGTGTTGTTGAATGTCTCAGGAGAATATACAACCAAGGAACTATAAGATAAGTTAGGGAATTTGTATCAATCAAAGTATCTCATAAATAAGTTGTTTCTTTGAAAGAATTTGTATCATATTAGGATGGAAGATGGATATTATGTGACAAAACATATAAATGCCTTTAATACTCTGGTAATTCAACTGGTATCTATTAATATTACGACTGCAAAAGAAGATAAGTGTATTACTTTGTTATTTTCTTTGCCAGAATCTTGGGATAATCTGGTTGTAGCAATTGGTAGTACCACTCAATATAGATTGAAGTATGAGGATGTAGTTTCATCCTTGTTATCTAAAGAGATGAGGTGGAAAATCATGGATAGTCAGAGCACAAATGATTTATTTGTAAGAGGTTGTACCCAAGACATGAATCCTAGTAAGTCTTCAGGGGGGATATCTAAATCTATAGGTAGATATAAATCTTCAGGAAATTATTTGAGGAAATGTTGGAAGTGTGGTAAAACATGGAATTATAAGAAATATTGCAAGTCTAAGAAGGTTTATAAACCAAAGGGATTTGATAATACCTCTTCCATAGAGGAGAAAAAATCCACTGAAGAAGGAGGTGATGTTTACCTGGAATATACAACTACACATGAAGACCATGGTGTATGGTTAATCGACTCAGGTGCATCATGTCATATGACTCCTCATAGGGAGTGATTCTATGAATATGAAAAATATGATGGTGGTGATGTATTCTTAGGAGATGACTCGACATCCAAAATCATGGGACATGGAAGGGTTAAGTTGTTGCTAAAATATGGAAGGATTAGAACTCTCCCTGGGGTTCTGCACATTCCAAAACTAGCCAGGAGACTAATATCTGTAAGCAAGTTGGATGATGCAGGAGTGGATATTGTATTGGTAAAGGGAACTTGCAAGATGGTACGAGGATAAATGGTGTTGATGAGGGGATTTCGGTGTGGAACTCTGTACAATTTGTTGGGAAGCACTTATACTAATGGGTTTAATAGTTATGTTGTCCCTGAGCAGATAAATAAAGAAGACAAGACTAATACTGTCCCTTGAAAGAAGACCATGTTGTGGCATCAAAGACTGGGGCATATTGGAGAAAATAGCCTTCGAACACTACACGATAAATGTATGGTTTAAGGTATGTCTAATTGCACTCTCGATTTTGATTTCTATGAACATTGCATATATGGTAAACATAATCGAGTAATATTCTCATCTGGTGCTACAAGAGCAAAGCGGATCTTAGAGTTGATACACAGTGATGTGTTTGGACCTATGCATGTTCCATCACTAGGTAAATATATGTATTATGTTTCATTCATATATGATTTCTCAAGGAACACGTGGATTTATTTTTTTAGAAAGAAATCTGAGGTATTTGATAAATTTAAAGAGTTTAAGGCCCTGGTAAAAAATCAGACAAAGACGAAAATAAAGTTATTGAGGACAGATAATGGTGGAGAATTCTGCAGAAATGAATTCAAAGAATTTTGTAAGAGGTTTGGTATAGCAAGGCAGAAGACTACTCCATACACACCTCAACAGAATGGAGTTGTAGAAAGGATGAACAAGACATTGATGGAAAAATTAAGGAGAATGCTTAGTGGTGTCGAGTTAGGACGGGAATTTTGGGCAAAGGAAGTGGGTACATCATGTTACCTGGTCAATCGATTTCCCTCATTAGTGCGGATGATAAAACTCCACATGAGGTATGGAATGATAAGAAACCATCTCTTGAACATCTCAGAGTATTTGGTTGTGATGCTTATGTAAATGTTCCAAAGGAAAATAGGAGTAAGATAGATAATAAAGCTGAAAAGTGTATATTTATGGGTTATAAAGATGGTATGAAAGGTTATAATATTTAGAACCCATAAAATAAGAATATTGTTTACAGTTGGGATGTTGTTTTTAGAGATGTAAAAGATGCTTCCAAACAAGAATTCCTACCAAGGCAAGAAGAACCTGAGAAAATAGAGTTTGAGTTGGATGATGCAAAATCTAAATCATCTGAAGAAGATGAAGTAGAAGAAGAAGAACCTCATACCTCAGTATTGAGGAGATCAGTGAGGGAAAGAAGGAAACCAGAAAGGTATAGTCCACCTGATTTTTGCTCTAATTTTTCTTTATCTATTACTGATGATGATCCTAGAACTGTCAGGGAAGCATTGAATTCAGAGTATAGAAAACTTTGGAAGAAGACCATCATTGAAGAAATGGATTCCTTGTATAAGAATGAGGCATGTGATATAGTTGAGTTGCCAGCTGGAAGAAAATATGTTCATAGAAAATGGTTTTTTAAGAAGAATTTTAATGCAAAAGGAAAAGTGGAGAGATACAATGCTCGGTTAGTAGAAAAAGGTTATTCCCAGGTAGAGGGAATTGACTTTGGTGAGATTTTTTCTCTTGTTTCCAAGTTAACTTCTAATAGATTTATTTTATCTATTGTTGCTTCTTTTGATCTTTAAGTGGAACATATGGATGTGAAGACAACATTCCTACATGGATATCCTGAAGAAGAAATCTACATGAAGCAGCCAGAAGGATTTGTAGTGAAGGGAAAGAAAGAGTTGGTCTGTAAGCTAAAGAAGTCACTATATGGTCTGAAGCAATCACCTAAGATGTGCTACCAAAATTTTGACACATACATCCTTGGATTGGAATTTGTGAGAAGTAGGGTTGATCACTGTGTATATTCCAAGAAGGTTGGTAATCACTTCATTTATGTAGTGTTGTATGTTGATGACATGTTGCTGGTAGGAAATAACATGGATGTTATAAAGGAGGTGAAATCGAAGCTATCTTCCAAATTTGACATGAAGGATATCGGTGTTGCTAACTTCATTCTTGGAATGGATATTAAAAGAGATTGTGCAAACATGAAACTCTGGTTGAATCAGAGAAGATATATTGGGATGATATTTCAAATATTTAATATGCATGGAAGTAAACCGGTCAAGGTTCCTATTCCTATAGGTGTAAATTTATTTGTACAACAGTGTCCCGAGAAACAGGAACAAGAAGAGGACATGCCCCATGTTCAGTATGCCAGTGCAGTTAGCAGTTTGATGTATGCAAGGGTCTGTACTAGACCATACATTGCACATCCAGTGGGAGTTTTGAGAAGGTATATGTCAAAACCAGGGAAGGAGCATTGGACAACAATAAAGAGGGTCTTCAGGTATTTGTGTGGCACTACCAATTATGGATTGTGCTACCAAGCAAGACCAGGATTGGACAGAGTGGTGGAAATACATGGGTTTCTTGATGCAGACTAGGTTGGAGATCTAGATTGCAGAAGATCCACAAGTGGGTATGTGTTTAACCTATTTGGAGGAGAAATCAGTTGGATGAGCAAAACATAGGCTATAGTGGCACTCTCAACTACAAAAGTTGAATACATGGAAGCCACTCATGCAAGAAAGGAAGCATTATGGTTACAAAGATTGTGTTAAGGTATTGGGTTGGTACAAAAAGCAATGATATTGGAGTGTGACATTCAGAGTGAAATATTCCTGAAAAAGAACCCTGCTTATCATTCGAAGACAACGCATATTTTTGTACAATATCACTTTGTGAGAGACAAGGTTGAAGAAAAGAAGGTGTTGCTGGAAAAGGTTGACACTTTGAAGAATGTTGCAGATTCATTGACAAAGTCTGTGAACATAGAGAAGTTATACTGGTGTAGAGTAACAATGGGAATTGTTGCCCTGGATTGTTGACTATATAATCCTATGAACCCCTGTATGCAAATAGAACAACAAGTGTGAGAATGTTGGGTATGTGTTATATGCTTTGCATGTGTGTGTGTGGACATGTCAAATTAGACATGTGTCTGTGTGTGTATGTGTTATATTCTTTGCTATTTTTAGTGGTTTTCTAAATTAATCCTGGATTAGGGGATTAGGGTTTTGGTAACTACGAAATATATAAAATATTTTATATATTGTATGGTGAATGGTGAAATTAATACAATGAATAGTTTAAAGGTGCAACACCAAGGAAGGCTAGTTTTCTCTCGGTTAAGGGTTTCCAACGTAAATCTCTGTGTACTATGTGTATGATCCATTGATTAATTTATTTTTTTCTTAAGAATCTGTATGCATTGCTTTACTTCACAAGTTTAAAACTTACAACTATGGCTCATCAAGATGTACCAACATCATCAACTATAAACCTCATGTATGTGCCAACTCATCAACTACTTGTCTCAACCATATACCCAACATGTAACTCAACCATATACCAAATACATATAGCAATATAACCATAAAAATTTCTCTAGCAATACATCACACTATCCATAACCAAATACCATAAACCATTACATCAAACCATGTTCCACAACCTCATTGTTATAGAACCTCTATCTGTAACATACCTCAAGCAAAATCCCTCATCAATTTCATCATCCAAATCTGATTTGTAACTCTGTAATAGACCTGTTGTATATGATCACATACCTAAAAACCTTCCTTAACTTTAACAACAAGAGACTAGCATTTTATCAAACTTTACTTTAGTCTCACATGACTAATTTTGGATTAGTCAACAACCCTAACTTGAAATAATCATAACTGTGTACCTGTAATGAATAAAGATATGAAAATGGTAAACAATGTTCTTTAGTTTATTTTATGCAATTACTCCATATTTCATTCCTTGGAACCTCTCAAAAAAGGAGTTATAGAAAAAATGGCATACCTTGTTGAATTCTAGCTTATTCTAGAGAGTGCACTTGTAGAGCATGCCCTGCACATAATATTTTTTGTATGGATCTAAAAACTTTACACAGAATACTAAAGATTGTACTATAACCAATACATTTGGTCTTACTAAGTTTTGATCTGTTATGAATAAGTTATGACTTTTTTACCTGAAACACCTGTTTTAGACTAGTTTTAGGACTAGCCACAAACCCTATTTTCCACGACTTGTAACTCCAAAAATAAAACGACCCACAAGATGAAATTTGTATCACAACTACTTGGATATGTTTCCTCAATGTCCTTCCAATTTCACATTCTGAATCATTCTATAAAAAATATTATTTCAAAAATGGTGAGATGACCTGTAAATAACATACCTTAGAAAGCATCATCAAAAGAATTTATCCTCCCTTGAATTTCAGACTTCTTTACTTCACCTTCCCTTTGAAATTCAATTTAGATATCCTTTGGTTAACTCAGTCACCTATAGATATTCAATATGCTCAAGTGTGATTAAAATGAGAGAGCCTTGCCTCTTATTTATACTTTCATGTAGCTTCCTCAAGGGGTTACCTTTTAACCATCTTAACCCACTTTCCTTATTTTAGTGTTAACCCACTTCTAATTTCTCCATTAACTTTATTATTTAAATAATTTATTTTGTATTCACTTTGACTTATAGTACATTCATCACTTCACTTTATTATTTACCTTCTAAAATCTCTTAAACCACTTTGACTACTTTGACCCTTTGGGGCTTCTAGATGACTCATGAGGGTTCTCCAACTTCACATGGCCATAACTCTCTAACCGTGAGGAGTTATGTGACGTTCCACATACCCCTAGAAATGGAATGACATATAATATCCATCTATAATAGTATTTCTTGCAAATATATCAAAATTCATACCATTATCCATCAAACAAACTTGGTTCCATTACCCAAATCTGATTTCTCTAACTTCTCATGGCCATAAATCTTTAACCGTGAGGAGTTATGGGATGTTTAACATACCACCAGAAATGGAATGACATGTACTATCCATATAGAATATCATTACCTTCAAATATATTAAAACTCATACCAGCATACATGAAACAACCTTGGGTCCATTACCCAAACCTTTGTGCTACCAAAATTCTTTACTGGACTTTATCCAAGGGTTGGCATCAATCACTAAGGGTTTCCATCAATATACAATATCACTCTCCAATTTTTAACATCAATCAAAACCAACAATCCTTACCAACTATCCATCAACCTAATCCAAGTGTCTAACAATCCCCCCCTTTGGCATTGATGACAACACCAACATTGATGGAAACACTTAGTCATGATAACATTTATGCGTATACTCGTCATCAATGTTTCTATATCTCCCCCTTTGACATCAATGACAAAGGGTATCTCACTTTGGTGTTTCTCCCCTGACTAAACTCTCCTTGGGGTTGCTCCCCCTGTCTACATGCCTTTGATTTTTATTTGTGTTTATAAGCCTTTGATTACTCTCTCTCCCTTCATATGAATAATATCTCCCCCTTTGACAAAGGTTATCTCACTTTGGTGTTTCTCCGCTGACTGAACTCTCCTTGGGGTTGCTCCCCCTGTCTACATGCATTTGATTTTTATTTGTGTTTATAAGCCTTTGATTACTCTCTCTCCCTTCATATGAATAATATCTCCCCCTTTGACAAAGGGTATCACTCTGAAGTCATATCACTCATTCTTCCCTTGTGACAATCGCTCCCGTTGGAAACATGCCTCTATGGTCTCTCTCCAAGAATTTACCTTTGCATCTGATAAATTCTCCTCCTTTGTCATCAATGGCAAGGGTATCTTTCCATCTGGGGTTTCTCCCCCTAACTAAACTTTCCGTGGGGATACTCCCCCTGACTAAACTTTTCCTGAAACTGATCTCCCAACCTGAACTGTCCTCTTTATGGTGCTTCCTCGTGTAGATCTGAGACATATAAGATAAGCATTCAAAAGCCCTCATTTTGGAGTAGAAATTACTCTGAGTCTCTAGTGAATATACTCAAAGGATTCTCTTGGAAGTGGTTTTGTAAAGATGTCTGCCACTTGTTATTTTTTTCCCACATATCCAGCTCTGATGTTCTTCTCTACAACTTGTTCCCGTAGAAAGTAATACTTTATGGAATGTGCTTCTTCTTGGAGTGCATCACCGTGTATGGTGCTTGTATTATCAAAATAGATTGGAATGGGATCATACTCAATATATATATTTGTCAAAGTTTGTTTCATCCATAGAACCTGTGTACAACATGCTTCTGTTGCAATATACTTTTCCTCAGCTGTAGATAAAGATACTGATGATTGTTTCTTTATTATCCAAGATACTAAAAACTCACCCAAATAGAACATTTCTCCACTGGTGCTTCATCGGCCATCAATGCAACCTGCCCAATATGCATCTGTGTTAGGAAATAAGTGAAAGATCCTTTCCTTTTGGATACCATAATCCAAACTCTTTTGTTTCTTTGAGATATTTGAAAATCCTCTTCACTGTTAATACATGTGATTCCTTTGGTGCTGCTTGAAATCGTTCCACCTGTCCAACTGTCTGCATTACATCTGGTCTGGATGTTGTCACATATAGTAAGCTACCAATCATTGACCTGTATTACCTTCGGTCTGTAGACTTTGAATCATCATGTTTCCTCAAATTGGAACTGGTTTGCATAGGAGTGGTAATTGGTTTGCAATCTTCCATTCCGAACCTCTTTAGCATTTCTCTAATATACTTAATTTGAGAAATAAAAATTCCTTGGTTTCTTTGGCATATCTTGATGTAGAGGTTGTTGTCTGTGCTTCCTTTCCATAGATCATAGGGAGTTGTGTCATTTTTTTTTTTGATCATTACTCTATTTTGAATGTGAATTGTTGTATGCATTGCATGTGTACAAAAAATATCTGTCAATTTGGAATACATTAGCATTGTTTGAGCCATTTCCTGTGTAATTATCATCCATTATGATAATGTTCCTTTGTCTCTGAACCAATCTATGAATCCATTCTCTCGTCCACTATCATATATCTGTCCAAACCTGCTAAGTGTTGTTACGAATCCATCTTTTTCCATACTGTCCAACACTCTACTTGCGCAATTGTCCATAATGCTGGCCCATTTATCACTATACTATCATGAAGTCTTGATTAATATATCAAACTATACTTTTTCTAACTAACTTCTTTGAATCTTTCTTCTCAAACTCTGCAAGTTGCTCGAAGGATGGTTCTTTGGTCTGTAAAATCTATTTCATAGACTCCCCATGTCTAATATTCATATTACCTGGGAGTCTCTAATCCAGATGGCTCAGAACAATTCCTGCTATGATGTGTATTCATCATCATCTTCATTGGTAGATTCATTATCTCTCTAAGCTCTGACTTCTTTCTTTCTGTCTTTGGATTCATCTTTCACTACAATGCCTGGAAGTACAATCTCTTGAACCTGTTCATTATTTACCTTTCCTTCCTTTCTTTCAGTTATTTTCCAAACCTTTCTATATCTAACATCTTTCTTTTTCTCTGTAGAATTTTCTTCATATTGTTTAATTGCCAATCTTGTGATCTCTGGTACCCGATTTTTGTTCACCTATTCTTCATGTTTTCTTATCCATACTTTCTTATATCTGATATCAGTGTTCTCTTTCATGGAAGTATCGATCATGCTTCTACAATCACTGGCTATGTGTCCATAGTAATGACATTTGTAACACTCAATGTTACGTGCGACCACATAGGCACTTCTTTCTTGAACATTTATTTTATAATCCCTCCAATCTACAACCTTATGTCCAAAATTAGTACAATAAAAACAATGACCATAAAAGAAATTTGCATACCTAGGAGTGAATGTTCTTATTTGTGGTGTAGTCCTTCTGAATTTCTTCCATGACTGATCATGATCATGATTGAAGCTTCTTTGTGGCTTGAACACAGATGGTCTTCTTGAATATGTATCTTCAATAGTTTTCTTAGATTTTGGTTGACCATGATTCCTTCCTTTGCGTACTGCTACATAACTCTTTCTATTTTCTTCATTCTTCTTTTCTAGCAACCTAGAGTGCTTCTCTTCATTCTATGTAACTGATGTGGATGCTTTTTTCTCTTCAATGTTCTTTTTTAGCTTGACAATTTTACTTCTCAATGTGACAACTTATTCGTCAAGCTTCTCAACCTCTTCTTCTTTATTTAATATCTGAGACTTCATTACTTCTTATGTTCTCTTCGCTTCTTCAAGATGAATTTTTAATGTGATTATTTCTTCTTCAAGTACTTTCTCTTCTTGACCAAACTCTGACTCAAGTTGGTTTAGATTGTTAGGTCTTTCCTTAATATGATATGTCAATATATTCTCTCTCATTTATGCTTCTTCCTTATGTGTTGTTATGTTGGCTTCCAAACACTGCTTTTGATATTCAATATTTTCTTCGATATTTCTGGCTTCTTCTAGCTGAGTTCCTAAGTTCTCGATGACCTGTTGGGATTCTTCAAAAATGTGAACACTTTCCTTTTGTTTCATCAATTCTTTCTTGAGTGACTTGTTTTCTTCTCTTAGTTTATCTAAAGAACTAATCAATTTTGCCTCATAATTGTCTTATTTTTCAATTTGTTTTCTGTCTCACTTCCTTCATGGCATTATATTTCAATATGTTCGCGCTTTTCACAATTAAAGAAAAACAACATACCTCTATTGTTTATGTACTCTTCAGCTTCTGAATCTATTTGACATGGTGAACATATTTCTTCTTTATCTATACTTGCATCTTCTTTGGCATTTTATGAATTTGTGATGGGTGAAGAATACATGCCATGTAACTTATCCCAAAGTTCTTTAGCTGATGAACATTTACCAACCTTTTCTCTTACTAGATTAGGTAATCCTTCCCAGATGAAATCCAGTGCTATTTTTTTATTCTTCTCCAATTCCTTATTGGATGCAGTCTTTTTCATTTTTGAACTATCATATCCTATAATGACTAATAGCCAAATATAATTCCCTTGTTCCTATAAAAATTTTTTTGTCATTATGCTCCACATCTCATACTTTAAACCATTTTAATCATTAAACAATGGTACTCCATTGTCAGAATAATCCATGATCTCCTTCTAGTGGTTAAACTATTTCCTGAAGGAACCGACTCTCATACCAATTGTTGGATTAATGAGAGGGGGGTTGAATAAGTAATAGAGAAATTAAATATGTTTTCACCATAAAATGTAAGTGTTATATCAATGTAGCATTATCACCCAATAGTTGTAGAGTAAATAAAAAATGAACAAATGAACAATTATACACATACATAATACACCAGTGTTTTATGTGGAAACCCAAAGCGGAAGAAAACCACATAATGTTTTTTCTTATATGTCTTTAATAATTACATTCATTGGAAGCACCAAATTCCTTTGTTTTCCAGCTGCAACTGGAAGGAGGCTCCAACCCCCTAGTTTCTCAGTATACAACCTGAGGGAAGCTCCAACTCCTCAATTCTTTGGCTACAACCAGAAGGAGGCTACAACCCCCTAGTTTATCAGGCTACAACTTGAGGGAAGCTCCAACTCCCCAATTATATGGCTACAACCAGAAGGAGGCTACAACCCCCTATGTTTTTCGACTACAACCACCTATCCTTGCCCCATCCAACCACCCTGACGTAGAAGTAGAATGATGGAATCATTGTCACACTATCATTGTGAGATATACTATTGTAAACATGTACCAATAAACCTACACCAAACAACATGTACCAATCAACCTACACCAAACAACTTGTACCAATAACCTGAACCATGCATCAACCTGTACCTCAACCTGTAATCAACATGTACCATAAAAAAGTGCATCAACCATGCACCAACGTATATCTCAACCTATAATTATCATGTACCATAAAAAAGTGCATCAACCATGCACCAACCTGTACCTCAACCTGTACCATTAACAAATGCATCATCCATGCACCAAATATATATCAATCATTCATCAAATACACATAAACTATGACTCATCAAGATGTACCAACATCATCAATTATACACCTCATGTATGTGCCAACTCATTAAATACTTGTCTCAACCATGTACCCAACATGTAACTCAACCATATACCAAATACATATACCAATATAACCATCAAAACTTCTCTAGAAATATATCACAATATCCATAACCAAATACCATAAACCATTACATCAAACCATGTGCCACAACCTCACTGCTATACACCCTCTATCTGTACCATACGTCAACCAAAATCCCTCATCAATTTTATGATCCAAATCCGATTTGTAACTCTGTAATACACTTGGTGTATATGATCACATACCTAAAAACATTCCTTAACTTTAACAACAAGAGACTATCATTTTATCAAACTTTACTTTAGTCTCACATGACTAATTTTGGATTAGTCAACAACGCTAACTTGAAATAATCATAACTATGTACTTGTAATGAATAAATATCTGAAAATGGTACACAATTTTCTTCAGTGTATTTTATGCAGTTCCTCCAGATTTCACTACATGGAACCTCTCAGAAAAGGAGTTATAGAAAAAAAATGGCATACCTTGTTGAATTTTGGCTTATTCTAGAGAGCGAACTTGTAGAGCATGCTCCGCACGGAATAATTTTTTTATGGATCTGAAATTGTACACATAATAATAAAGAATTTACTATAACCAATACATTTTGTCTTACTTAGTTTTGATCTGTTATGAAGAAGTTATGACATTTTTACCCAAACCACTTGTTTTGGACTAGTTTCAAGACTAGCCACAAACCCTATTTTCCATGGTGTGTAACTCCAAAAATGCAAGGACCCACAAGCTGCAATTTGTATCACGGCTACTTGGATATGTTTCCTGAATGACCTCCCAATTTCATGGTCTAAATCATTCTAGAAAAAACAGTTATTGCGAAAATAGTGAGATGAACTGTAAATAACATACCTTAGAAAGCATCATCAAAAGAATGTACCCTCCCTTGAATTTCGGCCTTCTTTACTTCACCTTGCCTCTGAAATTAGGCTTAGATATCCTTTGGTTACCTTAGTCACCTATAGATATTCAATATGCTCAAGTGTGATTAAAATGAGAGAGTCGTGCCTCTTATTTATACTTTCATGTAGCTTCCTCAAGGGGTTACATTTTAACCATCTTAACCCACTTTCCTTATTTTAGGGTTAACCCACTTCTAATTTCTCCATTGACTTTATTATTTAAATAATTTCTTTTGTATTCACTTTGAATTATAGTACACTCATCACTTCACTTTATTATTTACCTTCTAAAATCTCTTAAACCACTTTGACTACTTTGACTGTTTGGGCCTTCTAGATGACTCATGAGGGTTCCCCAACTTCACATGGACATGATTCTCTAACCGTGAGGAGTTGTGTGATGTTACACATACCACTAGAAATGGAATGGCATGTAATATCCATCTAGAATAGTCTTGCCTAAAAATATATCAAAACTCATACCATTATCCTTCAAACAAACTTGGGTCCATTACACAAACCTGGGTTGTCCAAATTCTCATGGCCATAACTCTCTAATCATGAGGAGTTATGTGACGTTTAACATATCTATGGAAATGGAATGAAATGTAATATCCATATAGAATAGTCTTACCTTCAAATATATTAAAACTCATAACATTATATATTAAACAAACTTGGGTCCATTACCAAAACCTTTATGCTACCGAAATTCACTACCGGACTTTCTCCAAGGGTTGACATCAATCTACAATATCACTCTCAAATGCTTGACATCAATGACAAACAAAAATCCATGCCAACTGTCCATCAACCTAAGCCAATTTTCTGATAGAATGACATCTCACCTATGGAAGTTGGAATATATAAGAAATCGTCAAGGTATGCAAATTAGTTATGTATCATATATATAAATCTTGTGATTTTTTTTTAGTGAATTTTGTTCAGTGCGGTATGTAGCTATATTGATTAATTAATGTTAATGTGATTTTGTTTATGTTTCATAAATGTTGTTAAGGCATGAATGGGATTCCAAGAGGAATGAAAAGTTACTCCATACAATTCAATAGGTTTCCCTACTACGAGCACCTACAAATAGTTAATTTGTTTGATACAATGCATATTAGGAAGAATATAACAAAATTGTTATGGCGAATCTTAGATGGAAGGACTAGCAAAGAAAGAATTGGAAAAATAGTGACATCCAGGAAGCTAATCACGCATTGCAAAGTGTGATTATTAATTCTAATGGTGATGGTTGAGAGAAAAATATTAGTCTTCCGTGGTTATTGAAAGAGAAACATAGCAATGTTTTAAAAGAGGTCATTCGAAAAGTTAGGTTTCCGACGGGGTTTTCGTCGAACATACAAAATATCTTAATAAAAAAGGTGATTTTGGTGGGGTTAAAACACATGACTGGCATACATTCATTAAGGTAATTATTAGGTATATTTCCATATTGGTATACATATTTTTAGTAATTTTTTCTCTTATTTAGAAATAAATATCAATGTTTTTCTTTTTGTTACAGTATGTTCTACCTCTATCTCTCCCAGACATATTTGAAAACAACATAAAACAAGTTATATATGATCTTGGAAAATACATGAGGTAAGTAATGTAGTTTTATATGGAAAATGTTTATTCGGTGCTTTGTAGCAGAACTTATTGACTTATTGTGTTTTATCTACAATTTTATATATTCCTTGATATTGTTCAAACCTATTATTGTATTGCATCATTTGTAGGTGGATTTCATCTAAAGAAATTGATAAAGAAGTTATAAGTTATTGGAAGAGAGAAATTCCCCGACTAATGTGTGAAATGCATAAGTTTCTACCTCCAACATTTTTCAATGCACAAGAACACTGCCTCATACACCAAGTTGAGGAGATTGAATTATGTGGACCAGTACACACAAGGTCGATGTGGATGGTGGAGAGGTAGTTGAAGTCATTGAAGGATTGTTTTAGACAAAGAGCATGTCCTGAGGTTCTATGGTGCAGTTCTATATGGTATATCAATGCATGGTGTATATTAGTCAATATCTTCCTAAATTAGCTGAAAATATGAATGTGCCTCGCATTTGGCATCTTAACTCCACCAACAAATTTGAAGGGGAGGTCCTATTGGGGAAAGGTAGAATGAGGACCATGAAAGGTAAGTAGATGTTGTAGATTCAATATATTATACATTTAATTTTTCAATTTTATATTATCATACTCATTTGTTTTATTCCATCAAATATATTAAACTTTTCCAATGATAGCTAATTAATGATATTGAATTGTTATATTTTCATATAGTTGGTCGAGAGTGGGATTCTCTAAATTTATACATTGTAAACAATCTTGATTGGATGGAGGATTGTATAGAATGATGTGAAGAATACTATCGTACTTTATCATGGGAAGGGGTCGGTAAGATGATTAAAACAATGCATCGTTATCGACATTAATTTCTTGATCTTATGCAAAGGGAAATTGATTTAGACTTTGTTTTAAAAGGTAAAAAGGAAAGTATGTTCACCCAAGTAGTTTTTGAAATATATAGTTACTAATTCCATAATATATGATGCATATTAATTGACAATGCATTTTTTACTTGTTGTCCATGTTGCAATTAAAACGCCACAAGGCTATGTGTTGTAATGGTCGTAAATTTTGTATCAAAAAGTTGGATGATAAGATGAAAACCTCAGATTGCAAGATAACTGTAGTGTTTAAGGTCACTATTTTTTCCTCTAGAAGTGATGGGCATCTAGAAGAAACTAAAAATAGGTATTATGGGTATTTGGAGGATATAATTCAGTGTGATTTTAATTTCTTTAAAATAGTTTTGTTTGAGGTCAAATGGTACAAGATACAAATGCATGAATGTGATCCTGAAAGAACTATTATTGAGCATGCTAATGGATTTACCATGGTTAATACAAGGGCATTTGAACCAGGTACACAAACTTATGTTCTTCCAAGTCAATGTGAACAAGTATTTTACTCAGAGGTACTAGGTAAAGAAGGTTGGTCATACATTGTTAGATATGATCCAAGAGGAATACTATTAAATTATAATCATGTAGAGGAAGAAGATAATATTGAAGAAGAATATGATGATGCAGATGAATATCATATGGTTGTAGATGTGTCAGATGAAGAAGCTGAAGAAGTTGATCATCCAAATGTAACAATCAATGTTCTCATTGATGATAGCAAAAATGACGTTGATGATGATGTTGATATGAACAATCCTTTCAACATTATCAATTATGAACTAGAGCATGATACATATGTTTATTTGGTTGAATAATAAGATGAATGATCTTTAAATGTTGAAATGTACGAGGTATGTGATTATACATTTTATATGATTTATTCTATTAATTATATATTTAGTATTTATATGATTTTTTGTTTTTGAAGTGTTTACTTATACATGTTTATTACGTGTTTTTAAGTTTTATGCCATTTTTTTATGTAGTTTGTTACATGTTATTTATTACGTCAAATTAGGTATGGAGGAATTGAGAGTGATGTGAGAGGGGGGAGGGGATAATTATAGATTCCACCTTCACAAGGTTTGCCATGTTTAGTAGAGAATTAATTATTCTCCAAACTAAGAGAAGCTCATTCAGGGTTAATTAATATTCTTTGGTTATTCTATCAAAACCCAAAAATAAGGTGTTCTTGCTCATTTACTTGACCCTTCTTATAACTAACATGTGAATGGGGCCAACGTTGATTTTTTTCAATTTGTGCTTGTATGGACTGAAATTTGACATGGTTGGACTAGACGCATAAAATGACAGTATGGGAGGGTTTCTAGACTAAAATATGAATCACACAAACAATTCGACAATCAAACAACAATCCTATAAAATAATTAATGTGAATGGGGCCAATGTTGAAATTTTTCCAATTTGTGCTTGTATAGAATGAAATTTGACATGGTTAGACTAGATGCATGCATTGACAGTATGGGAGGGATTTTGGACTCAAACATGTCTCATAAAAACAATTCAATAATCAAACAACAATCCTATAGAATAATTAATTTGAATGGGGCCAATGTTGCAATTTTTTCAATTTGTGCTTTTATGGATTGAAATTTGACATGCTAGGACAACACACATGCATTGATGGTATGGGAGGGTTTCCAGACTCAAAAATGTCTCAAAAAAACAATTAAACAATAAAATATTATTTGTTTATTCTATAAAAACCCAAAAATAAGTTGTGTTTGCTCATGTACTTGACCCTTCTTATAACTGACATTGGAATGGGTCCAACGTTGAAATTTTTTCAAATTTTGCTTGTATCGACTGAAACTTGACATGGTAAGACTAGACACATAAAATGAAGGTATGGGATGGTTTCCAGACTCAAATAGCTTTGAAATACCACAAAAAAATATCTTTTCCTATTACATCATTTAGGGCCAAAAATAGGGGCCTAGTCCCTAGATAAGACTTCTAAGGCACATGGCTAATGTGTAAGTCTATGGATAATGACATTGACCCTATAGAGGTAATTGTTCTCTCAAGAGTGGACTACATGATTGATTTTGAGGTTTGGTACACTAGGGATGGATCTACTATCCCAAAATATTATTTAGTGATAAAGAAACAAGGAATTAGGCCCTAATGTTATATCTAAGATACATAGGCCATTAATTGATAACTAGTCCATGAGATAGGTCATACATACATAATATTTATCACAGGAGTGGGTTATGGGATTTATTCCAAGGTTTATCATAGGTCAAATATGGGTCACCTCACTAAGGACATTATGAAAGGCCAAAACTATTACATTAGGGCTTGTTAGTTGTGCATAAGGCCCCCAATTAAGAAAAAGGCCTTTGGAAATAATATTTAGCCCACAAATGAAATATGGCTATGATTCCAAGGTTTGACACATTATGGATGGATCTCCTCATCCAAGACATGGTTCAAAGAAAAAACATAGGAGCTTAGAAAAAATAAAATACTGTTAGGACTCATGGGAAGACAACAAGGTCTCAATAATGACACAACATGTCGAGAATAAATATTTATTCAACAAGTGGCATATTTTTATATTTCTAAGGTTTGGTGAACCAAATAAGGGTATTTTGTCCCAAGACATTGTTTGATAAGGGATAAAAACTTGGGTCTTAAGCCATAAACACTACTTTTAGGGATTTTAGGCCATGTGTTGGGCCTTGAACCATGGCATAGTTCCCATGAAATGAATATTTAACTAATAAGAGAAACATTGGCCCAATCCCAAGATTTAGCATACATGGGATAAATTGCATCACCAAGGACATAAATTAGGGTAATTACCTTAGGACAAACTCTATTTCTAACACTCATGGGTCATTCTCATCACCTTAGGAAGAAATATGCATCCCACAAGTAGTATATCAATTTGGTTCTAAGAATTGACATACTAGGAATGGGTCTCCTCATCCAAGACATGGTCCAAAGATAAAAACTATGATCTTAGGTGAAATACAGTACTTTTATGGATCATTAGAAAGTTAGAGTACCTCGATCATGACATGAGACATTGAGAAAAAATATTTATCCCATGATAGGCATACAATTTTGATTCTAAAGTTTGTTTGCACAAGGACATATATTCTAGCCAAAGAAATTGTTTAGGTCCCAAAACTAGGGGTTGGGGCCCTATAAACTAATTTTATAGATTGTGTGCCATGCAATGGATTTTGAACCATGATACAAGAACTTTAGAAGGAATCATTGGCTTATTAGAGTGGTATTGTCCTAATTCCAAAGTTTGTTGCACAAACAATGACTCTCCTAGCCCATAACGATTAAAGGCTATAAATAAGATATTAAGACCCTAAATGCATAGGACTGGTTTATGGGCTTAGAACATGAGGGGTGCTCCTCCTTGTGCAAGATATTTTAAATCACATTTGAAATGAATAGATACCTAGGCTGTGAGGAATTCCCTTTGGATGGTATATTTGGTATAAGACTATGATATCAGCTTGATTCCAAGGTTTGATAAACTAGGGGACATTCTCCTTATCCAAGCCACACTACAAAGCCAAAATTTGGTGTCTCAGGTCCTAAATGATATACTCCTAAGGAATTTGGTTCATGCATACTACCTTAGAATACAAGATAGACCCTCTCGATAGAATATTTGGGCTAGGAGTGGAACATGGTCCCTATTCAAAGTTTCACCAAACTAGGGGTGTGGTTCCTCACCTAAGATATGTTTCATGACCAAATTTTAGGGGCTTGGGCATTGCAAACTACTTATATTACATGGTATGTGGTTAAAAACTAGGGTACTATTCTCTAAATGCTATTTTTATGGATTATGTTCAATGAAAATGGCTCTAGACCATAACATGTGCACTTTAACATGTATCTTTCACCCATATGTAGGATACAAGCTTGATTCCAAGTTTTGATATGCTAATGACTTGAATTTTTACCATGACAACATTCAAGGTAAAAAACAAGGGGATTAGACCCTAAATGATGCTTCTATGACTTGTAGGCCATGCATAGCACCTTAAACCATGAAACATGCCTTTTGTAAGATATCAATTTCCCAAGGGTTGTATACATGTACAATTCTAAGGTTTTGAAAACCATGAACACGTCTATTATCCCATATCATGGTTCAAGTCTAAATAATATGGTATTGAGACCTATATAAAATATCTAAGGCACGTGGACCATGCATAAGACCTTGGACCATGAAACATCCCTTATAGAAGTAATTATGTCCCAAGAGTGGGATATATTTTAATATTTAGTTCACCAAGAATGGGCCTCTCAACATAAAAAATTCCTTGGTGATAAAAGTTAGGGGCTTGGGTTCTAAATGTTATATTTAAGGTAGATGGGCCATGCATCAACACTATACTACATGGCATACCCATATGATAACATGTTTGTCTTGGTATTGTGATATGGGCCCAATTCCGAGGCTTATCACAATGATGATGAGCCTTCTTTCCAAGCACATGGTTCAAGGCCAAAAAACATTTCCCTAGGAACCATATGTTAATTCTAAGGCTAGTAGGTTACGCATGGGAGCCCCAATTATGACAACGAATATTTTGGAGGATTATTTAACCCACAAGTGGCATATGGGTGCACATTTGAGTATTTCGACATTAGGGATGGATCTCTTCATTCAAGACATGGTAAAGGGACAAAAATAGGATTTTAGGTCCTATACATTGCTTTTGTGGCTCATGGGAAAATCATAGGGCATAAACCAAAGACAAGACCTTCATAAGAAATGTGTGTCCCATGAGTGGTATACAAGACTGATTTTAAGATTTGGTGCATAAAGGATGATGATTTTAGCCCAAAACATCATTCAAGGAAAAATCCTAAGGTCTTACGCGTTAAACACTACTTTTAGGTCTTGTAGGCTAGGCACTAGGACCCAAACACTAATTTATATAAATTATTAGGTCTTGTGGGATAAACACCTATGATATAGGTGAGTGATTTGTTTGAGTACTCATTGTTTTATCCGACACCCTCATTGAGATTGAGCCCCTACTGAGGGAGTAGCACCTAATTTAGGGGGTTGTATTGGTTGGGTGGAAAAATGACCTTTCCATATGATTCCCCCCTTGTTGACATCCTACTTGTCAAGTATTGGTTTAGACTAGAAGATAGTCATCGAATAGGTGAAGGACATAGTTGATCTACTATTACTTAGACATTGTTTATTTACTTAATTTATTATCCATGATTGAGTTATTTGATTGATTTAAAAGGGACTATATATAAGAAATAAACCCTTGACCTTTATCTAGTTACACTCATTTATTTTCTTTTTCTTTTACTTTTATTTATTGAATTTTTTAATCCTTTCTTGTGTGTTCATTGTCCTTTGAGTTTAGTTAGCTCTATTGACTAGTAATGAATTATGAATTTATCTATCAATTGATTGAACATATCAATTGAGAGAGAAGGGAACACCGAAGAAGGAGATCGAGGGCACGTCATAGGAGACAAAAGTCGCAAAGGAAGGAGGATACCGAGATAGAGGGAACACCATGAGAATGCTTGAGAATGGTGAGTGGTAGTTCCACCAATCCAACCCACAATTTTTTAATTCAGATCCAAATACCAAAACTATGAAATGTTTGTCTCTTCTAGGTTTCTGTAATTGAGAAGAGAATAAAGAATAATGAGTGCTCCAGGAATTTTTTTGGTTGATGAAGAATAATGAGTCCATATTCTCTTCAACACCTTGATACACATATTTTAGACATGGTAAATAAGGGCACTTGTTAGTGGGATGTGGAGCTTCAAAAATTACACAAACCTCTACAACATTGAGTGGGCATTCATTTCTAGGATGCCTCTTGTTGCATCTGTGGAAAAAAATGGATAAATCCCTTTTTTCTTCTTCTCTCTCTCTCTTGACTTGTAATATTTCCATTTGCATATCTAGTGTATTTGAACTTATTCAGGACAAATTGTAGTTATGAATTAATATCTTAATGGACAAAACGTGTTCTCATATTTATTTCTCTTAGTGTTTTCTCTAGGTTCCTTGTATGTGTTATTATCTTTCATTTATGTGGTTGTCTTTAGTTAATAGTATCACTATTTTTTGTTATGTACCATTTCTTGCAAGTATTCTTAGTTTCATGTAGTAGTTTTAGAGCATGTCATTTCAAGTAGGGTTAGATGCTTTATGTTATTCATTAGAAGATGTTTTAAACTCCATTTTGTAGCAATTTACTTTCATCTTTACATGATATTTACAACATGTCAATTCAAGTAGAGTTAGCTAATTTATGTCATTTCATCAGTAGGTTCTTTTAACTTTGTTTTGCATCTATTTAAATTATGCATTTCCCAACAACATAGTCATTTTATAGCATGTCATTTCCATTTTTCATTTGATTTATGATATTTACATTTCATCCTTCTCTTCCCATGCTAATTATCTCATCTTATCCTATGACTATAAGGTGATCCTTCCTTGACACCATTGGTTGATTCGGTACCCTTGTGACTATTTTCATCTCCCTCTCTAACAAAGTGGCAAACACTCTCCACACCCTATACTCTTGGTTCCCTTCACTTTGGGTAGATAGAGTTTAGAGATATAAGCAGTGGAAAGTAAGGAAACATAAGTAAATAGGTTGTTATTAGGCATCCCTTCTTGTTGTTAGAGTAGTTCAAACATTCCTACAATTATCATGTTTTTGTTTTAGTAGATATTTTTCTTGGTGTAGTTTGGAAATATGTGCATAATACCTCATCAAAGTATTATGTTCCTAGGTTGAAAATTTAAATTTAAGCTAAGGAGTTCAACATTCTTGTTTAAATTCTTACCCCCACCATGATCCCTATTTAGAACAATGACATTTCCAATCTAACATTGTCATTTGAACCAGGGTTACAAATTTGTATTGCATTGATAAACACAAGCAAACCACTAGGCACTTACCTTCTCAATGGAGAAGCACATCTCTTCCAACTCATTTCCTCCCCTTTGAAACTTTCATAAACCATAATTCATGGGATACACTTCAACTATATGACTTAGCCTTGTAGTATATATTATCACCAGTCTGATGTCTACGATTTCCTCTTTCACATTGGTTCACCAAGGCCCCATAATGAGTTACAGTCCTTATGGTAGGGAAATTCTTAGCATGCCAAACCAAATGGAATAGAATTCCTCATGATCATCAAAGGTTTGGTCCTCATTACCCTCACAAATTTAAATATTCATTTTTTAATGCCCAACTATGTAGAGAGTCGTTGGGGAGAATCAAGCTCAAATGGATTGGGCTTATATTCAACCCCCCTATCTTATTGCATCCTACACCTATATAGGAACTATATGAATAAAAGGATAAGGAGGAATGAAATAATGTATAAAAGGATATAATTTATCATGGAAAGGGAGTCATTAACCAATTTGTGGCATATGACCTCAGGAAAGCATGTAAATAGTAGGAAAAATGAGGTAGAAGAAGGGGTAGTAGGCAAAACATGCAACATTTTTTACTTGCATGAGGATTTCAAGATATTTGTCTAGGGGGGTATGATAGGCCTCCTAATTGATGTGCATTGAGGCCCATTATAGGGATTTTGTGACCTTACTTGTACACTAAAATACATGTTTTGAATATGACTAATATAAATATCTTGGGATTTGTGCATTTGTATATTATGAGATGATTGAATGATTGATTTGTGTAATATGTCTTAGTCTAGTTCTTATTTTGATAAATTTATGCATTTCTAAAGGTGTAATAACCCATATCTCAAGATGATTGAATTCTAAGGGAAGTCTTCACCAACCTACATCTGAGATAAAAAAGGGGATTATGTCACCTCTTCAATCTCCAAATAATTACATGTATTCAATGTCTTAAGACACTCAATCAAGCACTATCTTAATTCAAATATATGATTGAGGAAGATCAATTTAGGAGGGTATTTGACCATTGAAACAAGGATACTTGATTATAGGGATCCTTAAGACAATATCCCTTTAATCAATGACTTATTGAAGGGTTGATTAATGAGTCATTTTTGTATATATAGTAGTTAGGGGTTATCCTTAGTTTAGTATTGTTATTTGTAGCATTGCAAACTCCATTTTGAGATATTGCATTTTAACTTATTAAGGACAAATTGTAGTTATGAATTAATATCTTAATAGAGAAAGTGTGTTCTTAGATTTATTTCTCTTAGTGTTTTCACTAGGTTCCTTGTATGTGCTATTATCTTCCATTTCTATAGTTGTGTTTAGTTAATCTTATCATTGTTTTTCATTATGTACCATTTCCTGCAAGTATTTTTAGTTTCATGTAGTAGTTTTTGAGCATGTCATTTCAAGTAGGGTTAGATTCTTTATGCCATTCATTAGAAGATGTTTTAAACTCCATTTTGTAGTAGTTTAATTTCATCTTTACATGATATTTACAACATTTTAATTCAAGTAGAGTTAGTTAATTTATGTCATTTCATTAGTAGGTTCTTTTAACTTTGTTTTGAATCCATTTAAATTATGTATTTTCCAACAACATAGTCATTTTATAGCATGTCATTTCCATATTTAATTTGATTTATGATCTTTACATTTCATCCTTCTCTCCCCATGTTTATTATCTCATCTTATCCTATGACTCTAAGGTGATCCTTCATTGACACCATTGGTTGATTGGGTACCCTTATGAATATTGTCATCTCCTTCTCTAACAAAGTGGAAAACACTCTCCACACCTCATACTCTTGGTGCCCTTAACTTGGGGTAGATAGAGTGTAGATACATCAATAGTGGAGAGTAAGGAAACATAAGTAAAGAGGTTGATATTAGGCATCCCTTATTGTTGTTAGAGTAGTTCCAACACTCCTAGAATTATCATGTTTTGTTTTTAGTAGATATTTTTCCTAGTGTATTTTGGAAAAATGTGCATAGTACCTCATCGAAGTATTATGTTCCTAGGTTGAAAATTTAAATTTAAGCTCAGGAGTTCAACATTCGTGTTTAAATTCTTTGTCCCACCATGCTCCCTATTTAGAAAAATGACATTTCCAATGTAACACCTTCATTTCACCCGGGATTACAAATTTGTATTGCATTAATAGACACAACCAAACCACTAGGAACTTACCTTCTCAGTGGAGAATCACATCTCTTCCAACTTGTTTCCTCCCCTTTGACACTTTTATAAACCATAATTCATGGCATACACTTCAAATATTTGACTCAGCCTTGTAGTATATACTATCACCAGTTTGATTTCTATGATCTCCTCTTTCACATTGGGTCACCAACGACCCATAATGAGTTATAGTCCTCCTTGTGCTACACCAATGATCCCTCATTACAATGCCTTCATCTGCATACTCATGGGATTATCTCTAAAGTGATTCTCTATGCAAATCTCATATACCATATCTCTCATTCAACATTTTTTCAATCCTTATTCTTTATATATGGATAGACTACTAGTTTCACCATTGATATTAATTGATGGTTTGCATAGCCTACAACTCTAGTTTAATCCACTTCTCTATGTAAATCCACATTTAGTTGGAAAAAAAAATGACGTTCATTTTTAAACATATTGGCATGTGTCAAGGTTTGTATAAAGGAAGGAATGCTTTCAATCTGAATAAAGTGGAATTGATATAAAATAAGGGCATCCTTACCAAATTCAACATCCAAGGAAAGCCCAAGAATTCTCAACCAGTTAGCTCTCTCAACTAGATAGCATGGGGAATGAGGGTCACTCCTTCCTTGATGGAACAACCATATAGGGGATTCTTACAGATTTAATAATTAACATATTGATGTGTTAGTTGGATAGTTAGTTAGATCATGTCTTTCAATATTTAAGCTACTCGCATATGCATATAATATTGAATTCCTAGTTTTGAGTGATTTGAATACATATAATATGGTTTTTGACTTGGAGAAGTATGAAAACCTATAAGGGAATTTGCCTCATCAATAAGACTAATCTATTTGATTTTCCTCATCAATAAAACTCGTCAATATTTTGAAATTGTGATCTAATTTGGGTATGCACATGGCACTTTAAGAGAAATTGATTTTAATATTCAACCCTCTTAGTTTCACACATATGATAGATTCTTTCATCCCATAGTGTTTTGGGAATTGTCTAACACCAATTCAAAGGCTCTTCCTAGTAGACCAATTAGGATAGTAAACCCTGGGGAATGTCTTCAAATATAATCCACATAGATATGTGGGATAGTACCTACCATGAACAATTGTATGGAGACCAATTATTAATTCATCATAGCAAACAAAGAAAAATTTGCTTGCCATTACCCTTACCATGGAAAAATTTTAGGAAAATCGTTTGATGCAAGATACCAGATATAATAAATACACAGAACAGAAATAAAATGCTAGAAATGGCAGAATAACAGTAATATAACCAACATAATCTCCACAATAACACAGAAATAATATGAGAACAACAATTGAAATAGCACTTTGATTCATAAAGCAATGTTCACAGGCCTCTTCGAGGGGGCAACCTCCAGTCGAGCAGTTCTCTGTTACAATAATCTTGTTAAGAACCAAATATCAATATAGCATAGAAAATCCTCAGAAAAAATACTCAACGCCTTGAAAAAGAGAGAATTTCAGATAATAAGCCTCTTCGAGGGGGAAACCTCCTTTTAACCCACTTAAATGTTCAAGTACAAGATGATTCAAAATGAAAATGTCTCCTTGGTATA
>JZKD02S1605551.1:233229-244268 GCA_000966675.3 Picea glauca | reverse complement strand
GTTCAAGTACAAGATGATTCAAAATGAAAATGTCTCCTTGGTATATATAGGAGACTAGGAGGTATAATTTCAACTAATGGCCTAAAGACGACATAAATAAAATAACATTACTAATCTAATATGCCCCAATTAAGGGGTAATGAGCCAATATTAGGGCTTAACAAATCTCCAAGCTAGGGTTTTCATACCCTCAACCCTTATTTATACTAAATATGTCTATTAAGAGAAGCATCTAGAGGAAGATACTTATAGAAGCGAAAGCTTCTATTAGGTCTTCTTACATCTGCCTTATTCTATTTTATTGAAAGGACTTATTAATATTTACCTTTATTACATCTGAATACATTGATCTACCTATGTGCGGGTTAGGACCTTAACATGTCTGCCCACTTAAAAACAACCTTGTCCTCAAGGCTTGAGATGTGGAAACTGCTACAGAATGGTAGTTGGTTCCCAAGTAGCATTTGCTGGAGTCAAATATTTCCACTGTACTAGCACTTCCTTGATGGTTCTCTGACCCAAGCGACGCTCACACTGGTCCAAAACTACTTCTGGATGTAGCCAAATGGATCCTTCTTCAGCTAACTCTGGAAGGTTGGTTTGAATTTGGCACCTAGTTCCAATCACCTTCTTCAAGCATGAAACATGAAAAACGGGATGTAGCTTAGATTGATTAGGAAGAGCTAACTGATATGCGACTTGTCCCACACTCTTGAGAACTGTGTAAGGACCATAAAGTTTGGGCGCTAGATTCTGACAATGCTCAGCCTTGAGGGAAGTTTGCTTATATGGTTGCAGTTGCAGAAACACCTGATCCCCTTCTGCAAATTGACGTTCAGAGTGACCTTGATCTGCTTGCTGCTTCATGTGATTATGTGCCATGACCAAGTTCTCTTTAAGGGTACGAAGAATATCTTCTCGGACTGTAAGTGTTTGGTCAACCGCCTGGACCTTCAAGGTACCCGGCAAGTATGAGAGAACTGAAGGTGGCTTCTGTCCATATACCGCTTCAAAAGGGGTCATGCGAGTGGCTGTATGGTATGTAGTGTTGTACCACCATTCGGCTAGGAGTAACCATTGATCCCACTTGTGTTGTTTTTCAGAGGCAAAGCACCTCCGATATGTTTCCAAACACTTGTTGACAACTTCTGTTTGACCATCCGTCTGGGGATGATAAGCTGAGTTGAGCTGCAATTGTGTGCCTTGTAGCTTAAACAGGTCTTGCCAAAAATTTCTTGTGAAAGTTGCGTCACGATCAAAAATAATAGAGTGTGGCATGCCATGAAGCTTGAAGAACTGGTTCATGAAAATTTGAGCCACCGTGGATGCAGTAAATGGGTGGTGAAGAGCGCAAAAATGAGCATACTTGGAAAGGCGATCCACCACCACCATTATGACTGATTTATTCCCTGATTTGGGTAAGCCTGTAATAAAGTCCATAGAGATATCCTTCCAAATAGCAGGGGGAATCGGAAGCAGTTGGAGGGTGCCCAGAGATTTGGTTGTTTCTCCCTTGTTGCATTGACACACCTCACATTCAGTGACAAACTTACAGATGTCCTGTTTCATACCATCCCAGAAAAAAGAACGTTTTACCCTGTCATATGATTTGGTGAACCCCGAGTGCCCCGTTGTGGGTGTAGCATGAAGCTCAGAAAGTACCTTGGATTTGAGCTTGGATTGTTTACTTAAATACAAGCGGGCTTTGTATCGAAGCTCATCCTGGAGCCAGGAGAACCCTAGGGGAGCCAGAGCCTTGTTCTGCAATTGTTGGATCAGATGCGAAATTTTTGGATCTTGAATCCATTCTTGGTGCACAGGTTGGAGCCAATCGGGTATAATGAAGGAAAGAGAAAAAATGGATCCTTCATCATCATATTTTCAGGACAGTGCATCTTCCATGACATTGTCTTTTCCCTTCTTGTAAATGATCTGATAATCATATCCAAAGAGCTTAGTCACCCATTATTGTTGCTCCTGGGAGGAAATGCATTGTTCCAGAAAGTACTTGAGGCTTTGATGGTCGGTCTTAATTTGGAAGCGTTTCCCCAAGAGATAAGGACAATACAGCTCAACGACATGCAGAATTGCCAACATTTTCTTTTCATAAATGGGTTTTCCCAGATTCCTTTCAGACAGTTGCTTGTTGGTGAAGGCCAAAGGTCGACCCTCTTGCATAAGGACAATGTCGATTCCTTTCCCTGAGGCATCACATTCCAACACAAAGGTCTTTTTGAAATCGGGAAGGGCCAGAACCAGAGTGGTGCACATGGCCATCTTCAAGGTTTGAAAAGCTTGAGCAGTTGTTGGAGTCCACGTGAAAGAGTTATTTTTTAGGAGAGCCATGAGAGGTGCTGCAATATTTCCGTAGTTCTTAACAAACTTGCAATAATACCCTATTAGGCCCAAAAATCCACGCAATCTTTTGAGAGTCATTGGGTGCAGCCAATATTGCATAGCTTCAATCTTTTTCGATTCCACCCTGACGCCATCCTTTTCCACTAGATGACCCAAGTATTCTACTTCTAAGGCACCAAAAGCACATTTAAACTGTTTCAGGAAAAGTTGGTGTTGAGAGATTAGGCAAAGAACTTGATCCACATGAGTAAGATGGTATGTCCAAGTTATGCTATAGATGAGGATATCATCAAAGAAAACTAAGACAAAATGACGGAGAAAAGGGAAAAAGACATGGTTCATGAGGCTCTGGAAGGTGGAGGGGGCGTTTCACAAGCCAAAAGGCATGACCAAAAACTCATAGTGGCCCTCATGAGTGTGAAAGGATATCTTGGGAATGTCGGCCTCTGTCATACGTATCTGGTGATAGCCCGAGCGAAGATCAAGTTTGGTAAAGAATTGGGCACCATTCAATTCATCCAGGAGGTCATCAATGACAAGAATGGGAAATTTGTCTTTCATGGTCAGTTTGTTGAGAGCACGAAAGTTAGGACACATTCTACAAGAACATTCTTTCTTCAGTACCATGATGACCGGAGACGAGTAAGGGCTCGTACTAGGATGGATGATGCCTACAGTAAGGAGTTCCTAGACCATTTTCTCAATTTTATTTTTTGTGCAAAGGGGTGGCGATATGGACGAATATTGGGGGGAAGGATTCCTGGGACAAGGGGAATGGAATGATCATGAACACTGCAGGAAGGAGGGAGTCCTTGGGGAGTGGAAAATATCGTTTGATGTTTAGAAAGGAGGGCTTGGAGGTCTTGGGGCACTGGGGGTGTCTCTGTGGCTTGTATGGCATGGAGTTGGCCAATGACACCAAAATGACCTTTTTTGAGCATCTTTTCCATGCGATGGGAACTGATGACCTCAGGTGAACCAACGATGATGCCTTGGAATTTATATTGGTGGCCTTCTTGGTCGAATTGCATGGTTAAGTTATGAAAATCCATGAGAATGGGACCCAAAGTCCTTAGCTAGTCTGCACCCAACACAATGTCGCAACCGCCCATGTCAATAGAAAACATATGGGATTTTAGGTGGTAGTCACCGATTTGGAGACACACATTTTCACAGCGCCTGCCACATTTCATAGAACCACCATTGGCAATCATGATTTGGAAATTGTTGATAGCATGGATGTAGTAATGGGTTTCTTGGGCAATGCAGCGATGAATAAAATTGTGGGTGTTGCCACTATCAACCAGAATGATGACCTTTCGGTGCTTGATGTAACCAATTAACTTGAGGGTTTGGGGGTTAGAGAAGCTAGTGAGAGCATTGAGGGAAATGATCGGTTCAACTTCGGGAGGGTCAGAGGGAGGGTTTATGTCAGTGATTTCTAGTGACTCGGGCACAAGAGGAGTTGCATCATCCTCTTCTGGAATATCCTCATAGATGGCCATAAAAATATTTTGTTCCTTACATTTGTGGCCCAGGAAATATTTTTCATCACAATTATAACAGAGGCCTTTGAGTTGGCGTTCAACCATTTCATCCCTGGTCAATTTTTGGATCTTTAATGGGGCGGAGGGAGTAGTGGGGTTTACTGGTTTAGGGCGAGGGATAAAGGAAGTCTTACGGTTTTGAGAGGAAACAATCTGTTGTGCTTATTTATATTTTTTGGCAGCCTCCCAACTCACAGGTCGAGCCATGAGGAAATGGGCATGAATATCCTCCTTGAGGCCGCTAATAAAACACTCTCCAAAGAAAGCATTAGTCATGCCCTCTGTTCGAAAATCCAGGCACTAAAATGCAGCTATGAAGTCTTCTACTGTTCCTGATTGTTTCAATTTTTTCAAATGGCCCAAATGGTTGGTGTCAGTGTCAAAGTGTTCATAAAGCTCAGTCACAAATTGGGTCCAAGAAATATACCCTTGACGGGAAGTTTTTCTCCATTGCCACCATTGCCAGCGTTCTTGATCTAGATGGAGAACACCATACCGGAGTTTGCCCAAGTCATCTGTAATGTTGTAGAGAGAGAAATAATGTTCCATTTGGGTGACCCAACCAGTGGGGTCCAAGGCATCAAATTTGGTTACATCCACCCTCGGAAGGCATATGTCCCGTTGAAAGTGATGGGGCTGAAAGGTATGGGAATGGGAAGAAGTTTCACCTTCAGTCTTTGTATGTGCGTCAGGAAAAGGGTAATTGGTAGGGATCTTGAGTTTGGTGCAGAGTGATACAAAGACAGATTCAAGATGGGTGGTCAGTTCTTGTTTGACTTCCGCCATTGCGGACTGCACAGATGCATTTATGGTGGTATTGATGGATGTGTCACGGGAGGCAATAGTAGCACTGAGTTGTTGCACTTCTTTTTGGGTCTTAAGGAAACTATATTTCAAGGTGTTGAAGCGAGACTCCAGTTCTTGGCTACGGGGATGGGCCATGAGGATGGATGAACTGAAAAGGGAGCGGGGGGGTCAGAAATTTTTGTAGAAAAATGATATGGATGAATGTGATCAGGGAGAAGAGATGAATCTAATGGAATTGGTCTCAATAATGGTGAAAAATTTTCCAGACTGCAGGGTTATACTTCGGTCTGAAGAATGCTGCAGTGTTGAAATCCCCAAATTCTTAACCAGAAAGAAATTTGTATTTACTTGGCAACCCAAACATAGTTGTGTGGCAATAGATCTGGTCGGTTTAATGTGTTTATGTTTATGTTCCTCAAGGATTAGGTATTCAAGGGTTCTACAGACAAAGGTTTTCCCTATGCTATAGCTCTCTGATATACATGTGGGGTCCAATAGTAGTACTCGGCCCAATATCTCAGGGCACTAACTAAGGAGGATAGACTGTACCCTTAGCCGTATTACCTGACTACCCAAGTACTAGATAGTATCTTCTCGAGTGTTGTTCTCGGTGACACTATAGAAGTCTGGCGGCCAATAGGTTTATCTAAAGAGGGCTTCAGGAAATCTAGGCCAATCTGTACACAGGTGTTGTCTGATGCGCTACCCCTCGAAGGGGTACCAACAGGGGTTACAAGGGTGGCCAATAGATGTGCGCTTAAGAACCACTTGTATTTCCTGCATGTATGAATCCCTCAACCGTGGGTTTATGCGTGTAACAAAAGATCTATGTGGCTTAAAGACGCTAGAATACGTCTCTACCCTGAAAAAAAATATATCCACAATTTATGCCAAGGAAAGTGCTCTGATACCACTTGCAAGATACCAGATATAATAAATACGCAGAAAAAAAATAAAATGATAGAAATGGCAGAAAAAGAGTAATATAACCAGCATAATCTCCACAATAACACATAAATAATATGAGAACAACAACTGAAATAGCACTTTGATTCAGAAAGCAATGTTCACATGCCTCTTCGAGGGGGCAACCTTTAATCGAGCAGCGCTCTGTTACAATAATCTCCAAGATAGGGTTTTCATACCCTCGACTCTTATTTATACTAAATATGTCTATTAAGAGAAGCATCTAGAGGAAGATCCTTCTAGAAGCGGAAGCTTCTATTAGGTCTTCTTACATCCGCCTTATTCTATTTTATTGAAAGGCCTTATTAATATGACCTTTATTACATCCGAATACATTGATCTACCTATGTGCGGGTTTGGTCCTTAACATTTGATGTGAGATGATGTTGGGCCAAGGTTGGATGTTGGTGAAAATTTAATTGGAGTATAAGCATGCCATCAAATAATACTTGGAGTTACATATGAAAAATTGAATCTTACCTTTGTTATCCTTCAAAATCTAGAGTAGACTAGAACTACTCAAAAAGTTGGTTGAAGAAGAAGCCTCCGACAGAAAAATTGGTGGGCTTGGAGGCAAGTATTAAATCTAAATATAAACATCAACAACAAGCTACATAAAATTTATATACACCATGCTTGATTTAATCCTCATATTTATTTTATTTCATATATAATTAAACCATGCTTGTTGAATGCAGTTCACATTTCATGAATTTCAAGTAAAAAATTGTCATCTCTTCCAAAATACTTAGCTCGCTAACTTATCTTATCACTTTATTGAGAGTAGGTACCACCAAATAGGTACCTTTCATATCTATCTTCCTCAAGTGAGGATCAATATATACTAGGATAGGTTGAAAGTAAGACATATTGTACTAGATCTAACAATTCTAGATCAATTAGAGCTGAAAAGGTAAGGAGAATATTTTGTAGATGCATGAAATTTTTTATTGTCAAAGGAGGTTCATGTGATTATGATGATGAGATAATATGTTATATAGAGTTTCCCTTAAGGTATAGACATCTAGTGCAATGATGGGTACCTAAGTAGCTACCTCAATTGGAAATAGATTTCTTCATCAATGGGAGGATGTATCACATTTCTCCGTCGTCCTTACATGGAATAGGGATATTTTCCATGGATGGCATAAAGGTCAAATATTACACTGTAACTGAATTGATGGAGTATGTTGGACCATGCTACAAATATAATCATTGGTTGATTTTGTTTTGATATACGTGAAGTATGAAGATATACAAAGTTGCTGCAAATTATACACAACTAGTAGACAACAATCAAAACAAAGGGGCGACTATGTATACTGATGGAAGGCCAAAAGCTTCCAAAAACATTGTGGGCTTTATAAATAGTACACAACCAAGGACAACAATTAAGCAACCAAATCACATATTTGAGGGGCATGAAAGAAATTGTATATTCGTATGTGCAACAAAATCAGTTGTTGTAGGTGAAGAGTTGTTGATCAATTACAATTTGAATCGAATAGATGGAGGAGATGCTACTATGGGGGTAAATATCTTATATACCATTTAACTCAACCATTGATCAATCACTCTTATTATTTATTTATTTTCATTAATGATCTTGTATACCATTTAACTGAACCATTTGCATTAATGTTATTGCTTCTTGTATTGTGGCAGAGTGATCATGCCCGGAAGCTTGCACAACATGGAGGAAACTCCGATCAGGTAAACTTCAGTGTAGTAACATTTATTATTATTATATAATAGTTTTTAATATTCGACCTTTTCCATGCTTATGAGGTCAATATTTTAATATGATATCATGTTTATTATACTGTTGTAGGGGGTCGGTTGTCATACGACACGGCTTGTAGCATCTGCGCCTGACATAAACATTAGTGTAATAGTAATTCACTAAAGTTTTTTTTCATTGATGACATTTATTAAACATGTTTAATTCTATAGTTGTAAATTTGAATACATCTTGCTTATTGTGTTGTGGTAGCGTGATTGTGGCCAGAAGCCACGGCCTAGTGGAGGCATCTTTGATCAGGTAAACATCTATGTAATAGCAACAATTTTTTTTTAATTATATAATAGTTTTTAAAATTTGATCTTTTCCATGCTTATGAGATAATTATTTCCATATGATAACATGCTTATTATATTGTGGTAGGTGGTTGGTCCTCAATATACAACAGAGCATGTAGTTTATGTGTTTGAGGTGAACATAAATATGATTACAATATCTAATTTTTTTAATGTTACAATTATTTTCATAAATTTTATTGATTGATTTATTATGTCAAGTTGATCATGGAAATTCAATTGCAGCTACATCCGTCCAGGGTGACCGTGGAAAGTCACCTGTTGTGTCGCATTCAGTAAATGTTAAAATATAATTACAATAACTAAATTTCATTAATTTAGTTGATTTAAAATTGATTTCATTAATTTTATTGATTAATGTATTATGGAAGGGTGACCATGGGAAGTCACCTAGGGGTAGATTAGTCCAGGGTGACCATTGGAAGTCACCAACAATGTCACATAAGGTAAGTGTTAGTGTAATAGTAACTAAATTTCTTTAATGTTAAAATCCATTTCATTAATTTTATTGATTAATGTATTGTGGAAAGGTGACCGTGGGAAGTCACTTGCAATGCCACATCAGGTAAGTGTTAGTGTATAATAATAACTAAATTTATTTAATGTTAAAATTAATTTCCTTAATTTTATTGTTTGATGTTTGTAGTCCACACTTGATGTGGATGATGAGGTGTTTGAGGAAGACATTTTTTATTCAACAAACCCAATGGAAACTGTCTAGAAGGCCCTAAAAAGGGAAAACATAGAATTACTTGGTTTGATTAGAAGAAGACCCACGACGAAGGAGATCAACAAAAGAATTAATGAGTTGAAATGTCAAATACATTCTTATGGGGTAAGTGGAATATTTACATAATTTTATCAGCTATGACATATATTCATTTATGATTTTAAGTTTTATATTTTTTATATCATATGATAAATTCAAGTATTCCTTTTGTAGGAGGTTTTAAAACATGAGAGTGGACAAGATACAAAGACTGTTATTGGTAGCAGTGATGCTCCAGTGTGGCCACAACGTTGACATAGCATACCAATGAGGCTTTTTTACTCTCCTGAGGTTGCCCTTGAATCAAATGATGAGGATACTAATTTTGAGGAGAATGGCATGCCTGAGCAGGGTCATACAGACAGTGGGACTCCACACAATGTTGGAGATGAACCTAGTATTGATTGTGAGGAATCTTATACTAGAGCATCACGGGTGAAAATCATGGGAACACCAGATCTCACCTTTTTGGTGGATGACGAATTTGTTCCAATAAAGATTAAAAATATTGTAGGTATTTATTAATTGATTGATTGATTTTTATCATGTATTTGAAATGCACATATGTCAAAATTATTTTAAATTAATGATCATAACATTTTTTTAGGAAATAATGTATTCTATAGGAACTTGAATGAGAAGGCATTGGATATTTTTGGCCCCACCATTCGCACAAGGTGGAATGGCCAAGATAACAATTTGAAATATGAATTGATAAGCAATATGGTAAACATTTTTGGAAATAGATTCAACAAAAAAGTGGTTACCCAATTAGTTGGCGAGAGTTTAAAATATCCCAGGGCCCAGTATAGGAAAAGATTGGAAGAAAACCTTAAGTATGAGCGCCCTCCTATGGTTTCAGATAAAGAGTGGAAGGCAATGATAGAGGATGCAAAGGAGAATTTTCTAAAAAGACACGGAAAAGAACCACGACTTGGTAAACCAAGGTATGACACATATCATATTTTTAGTGAAATATTCTCAATTTTGTTTTTTTTGTTTTAAATAACAATTGTAACATCCAACATATTTCAAAATTTTCATAGGTTGCCTGACACCACCAAAGAAACAAAGGCTAGAGTGGAAAAGCATGGGCAACATAAACTGGGTTGGGGTGGCTATATAAAACTAAGAGAATGAATCATGAGAATTAAATGATTAATTTTGGCGAATATTTATTTAACAATAGAAAACAAATAATTGTTTTATTACAATCAATTTTAATGGTGTTATGCATTGTAGGGAAATACATTCAAATCCACTGCCATCGAGGAAGACCTAAATCTTGGTTTCAATTTTGGTTTTCAAAGTGTCGTTGAATATCAAAAAAACTTTGGACAGATGCCAATCTCCCCAATGATGCAAATGCAAGTAAACAAAATCAATAAGGCCATCATTGTAGTATACTTGTAAAATCTATTCATGATTGATTTTATCACCAATAACAAAATGTTTATTTTTGTTCTAAGAAGGAGAGCAACCGAAGCAGTGAGGGTAGTGGTACTCAACAACTATCACTTGATAGTGGGGAGTTCATGTCACATGATCTTGGGGAGTAAACTAGGAATTCATGTATGTATGATTTATAAATAGAAGTATCTATTATGATTATATATATTTATTTGTTGATGTGTACTTATAAAGTTTCTTCTTTCAATGGAAGAGCATGTATCTCATGAGGGTGACCTACAAGAGGAACAAATGACTCAAGCAATGAACACACCGGTTTTCATGGCTAGACATAAAGGTAAATAGCTATATTGTAATGTTATTTGAAATAATGAAATAGTTATTTCAATAATATTTTAGCATATCAATATGACAGTTTTCGTTGTTGTAGATGATACCCATTTGCAGCTGCCTCCACACACTACTCATCGACATACCATAAGTATGGTACGTGAGGGCATGGAAACACAATCAACATAAGGATAGGGCGCAAGAAATACATTTCCAGATGAGGATGATGATATCCCACTCGTGGGTTTTATGAGAAAAAAACCAAAAACAAAAAAAAAACGGATTGTATAAATTTATGACTTGTATTTTGATGACTATCATTCTTAATATGAATGGATGCTTAAATAAATTTCATCCTTATGCATGGATGTTTATATGTTTTGATGACTTTCCTACTTATTCATTAATGTTTCTATGTTTTCTATGTAAAATAAATCATTTATTTGGTATGAGGAATTGAGAGCGATGTGAGGGGGGGAGGGGGGGGCATATGATCTTCCACCTTCACGTGGTTGGCCCTGTTCAGTAGGGAATAACCTATTCTTGGAAAAAAAAAAAAGATTATTAATGTTATTTCATTTTTTATTTTTTGTAGTTTTTTTCTGTTCTGTTACAGGTTTAAGTGCTTGTTTATTTTCTGATATAATATTTACTCATATAAAAAAAAATCTTTCATGATTTCAATAGATCTTGGCAATGGAAATGCACTTGTAGACAACTCTTATCAAGTTGTATGGGTTGATGGACCTGGTGAA
>JZKD02S1605551.1:183112-201653 GCA_000966675.3 Picea glauca | reverse complement strand
GATGGCCAATATCTCGTCTCTTGCTAGATCTCCGCCACGTGTCTTCGCTAACAAACGGTCCAGATGCGATCTTGACTCAAACGGTTGTGATTAAATCATAATATCGTGTTTCGTGATTTCGGAGTTTCTGTTGCCGTGTGTTCTTGACATATCAAAGTCCCGATCCCCGAAACTCCGTTCCTCTGCTGATGTCACTCATGGTTTGACACGTGTTAACTTCTGCCATGTGTCACCCTGATTCGTTACCCACATGTGCCTCAATTGCTTGAATCAATCTGACACTTGTCACTCCCTGGTTGTGCCACGTGTCACTTTGCTGACGTGATCTGTTGACGTGTGTTGGATCGATGGTTCATATCTCATGCGTGTTTTAATGGCTGCGATCAAATCGCAAACTCACACATCGCGAAATCGGAGTTTCCGTTGTCATGAGTTCTTTTCATTTTGAAATTGCGATCCCCGATTCTTCGATGGCTTATCTCCCTCGCAGCTTCTGCATATATGACAGCTGTCGGGGTTTGCTTCCAATCTGATGGCTTAGATCACTTCTTTTCTACACTTAACTCCTGCGCTTAACATCTACGCAGCTTCTCCCGATCCAACAGCTGTCGGGATTTCCGAGTGACATCTGACGGTTCTCGGTCTGTTTCCTATGCTTCTTGCGCATATAAGACTGCTATTCCTCCTGAGCTTAATTTCCTTTGTCTTATGTTTGCCTATCATCTTCACTGTTGTACTTTCCATCAATGACAAGCATATGCTAACTGTTACACATTTCCAACACTAAAGACCCAACTCTTTGTACTTTGACCTCGTTGGAGACATGCATTAAGACGACAAGGAGAAGACCGCTTTGATACCACTAGTCCGGATTTTACGAGAAGAATGAAATGAATACATATTATTAACATATTCTTAACAAAAAATAACAGAGATACAGTAAAACTAGTTTTCTATTCGATAATGAAATAAGATGAAACTATAAAATGCAGCGGAAACAAGCTTGTTGGAATGGTGGCGGCTTATCTTTGAGAAGAGATCCGATGGTTGCGCTCATTCGCAAGAAGATAATTACAATGAGGCTATAAAGACATTTTGTAATAAACAGGAATTCCAAAACCCTAGACATCCAAAAACCTAACCCTAGGAGATGAAGCACCAAAAGTCATCTGGGCCCCATTTGGGTAAGTTAGTACATTAACTTCTCGGGGTTGTAACTTTTGCATATGATCTTTGTTTTAGGCATATGATATCCCGTTGGAAAGGTATCATAGAGGATATTCATTTTGGGGCCTCAATCATGCTGAAGGATATCATTGAGAATCTCGATCCCGAAAAACCTTCATTTAAGCCCTCAAAATGGCCCCGGAAGTGAAAATTGCTAAAAATAGTAAATTGCAAAAATTGCTAGAAAATTGTTTTGAGCCAGTTGGAAAAGGTGGGTGGTCACCGATATCCATCTGGATCAATTATCGCCTTAAAAGGATTTCAATATTAATCCAATTTCTCACATATAAGAAAATCAATCACATAGAAATGTAAATAAAGGAGATGAAGTCGTAGTCGATAGTTGATAAAGGATCATGTAGGAGATTAATCTCTTATCAACTAAGACTTCATCTCCTTTATCATATGTGAGTATCTTGTAGTGTAAAAGAATGGGGTGAAGAGGGAATTCTCACTAGATCCATGACCTAAAGTGGCATACCATTTTTTCAGATATATTACTTGTGATGGAAGACTAAGTTTGGTCTATGCATATAACTTCATATTTTTACACCATCTAAGACATTTATTTCACCAAAATCCTAAACAAAATTTAAGTATCCCATTTTTTCTTTTGCAGTCCCTGAGAGAGATGAGGACAAAGGTAAAGAGAAGTAAGAATGAGGAACTAGAACATCATGGCCTCATCAAGCTAGTAGTTTGTGATTCCTTATAAGTATAGAGTCTTAGGGTATCATGGGAATAATTTGTGGATATGGAGATATAGGCCTTTATTGAATCTCAACAGTCTTCTCAAGAGCTAAGCCTTGAGAGGGATATCAGGAGGAATAATAAACAAGGCAGGCTAGGTACCTCCATGAAAAAACAATCTCAAAATAAATTCAAGGTACAATCCATAGACAAGGAAGTGGATTCTACCCTAGTTAAATTAAGGACATCTCCAAGCAACCCATTAAATATTAGGGAGAAAACCACAATTCAAAGGGAAAGTGGGAAGTTCTATAGGAGAGCTAAGACTAGATCCCAAGAAAATCCTAAACTAATCATCCCAATCTCCTCTTCCATAGTAAATGTGGAGGAATCCCTTTCCTAAATGAATCACATTAGAGGAACCTAAGGAGGAAAATAAAATGGAACCTATAGAACCCACCTTGCAACTCACTCTAAGAGAATTAGAATTAGCCAGGGATAAGGCCCTCAAATGTAAAAACATAGAAAAAGATAATATGGACAAGGGAAACAAGGTATAAGGAATCACAAAGGGAGTGGAGAAACAATTCCGCCACCTACATTAAAAGTTTCAAATCATGAGAATGCAAGGAGTTAACAGTCATAAGAAACTAGAAATGAAAAACAAGAATTTGAAGGAACAATTGAAAATAAATAAGAAGGATTTGACAACTCAAATTTACCAGGAAATGATAATGAAGGTATCCGTAACCAAAATGGCCTAGCTTGAAAAATATGTGATGAGATATAGGAAAATGACCAAAGTTCACAACCTTTTTCTCATAGAGCAGTGGTATAAATTTCAAATGTAGAGTCTAGTGCAATAGGTTGCATTTAATATAGAGACCCAAAAATAATTTGTGGGTGTATGTCAAGATAATGATGAAGAAATGAGGGATATGGTGTGTGAATTTTATCTACACAAAATTTCCCTCCCACATCTCTACAAATAAAACCCAAACCCATATGTAGGGGATTTCCAACTTGGGGAACTATCGTATTGGATTCAACATGAGGATTTGAGAGAAGTTGAATTGAATAAATATAGTGAAGAAGAGATAAATATGCCTCTTTGGTTCAAGGTAGAAGCCCCCAAACTAGAAGAGATCATAACCATGAATGAGGCTCTCATCTCAAATGTGTAAGTGGCACCCATATTAGAATAAAAATAGATGAAATACATTGCTCATTTTGAGGAAACCTTAAGGATTCTAGGGGAGGAGGTATCTTAATCTTTACAAAGGAGTGGTATTCATTACAACATGGTATTCAAATAAGGGAACTCCACTCACCTAGAAATCTTGAATATGCCTTGTTTAGGACCTCACTTTGAAGGGATTCCTTGAGAAGATTAAAATTGAAGTGAATTGGGTTGAGGTTGGTGGTCGGCATGCAAATTGTTTTTTTAAACCTACAGTCCTCATCGCTATAGTGACGAAAATGCATGGCAACTATAACATTCTCATTGCAACAAAAAGTTATCATATTTTTTTCCACGGATGTTTGTCTCTATATAGATGGATTTTTGTCGCTATATAGACAAATG
Organism: Picea glauca; assembly: GCA_000966675.3. Classification (NCBI taxonomy): domain Eukaryota; kingdom Viridiplantae; phylum Streptophyta; class Pinopsida; order Pinales; family Pinaceae; genus Picea; species Picea glauca. The sequence continues at coordinate 198,151 of JZKD02S1605551.1, read as the reverse complement.
TTTGTAAGAAAATAAAAAAAAACAATTACTACAACAAATTCTTATCATTTGTGTTTTTCCACGTAGTTATGTCACTATATAGACAAATGTTTGTTACTATATAAATGGATGCTTGTAAAATGTATATATATATATATATATATATTCAGGAACACAAGCGAATGACATGTGGCAGCCATTTTTTGTCGATATTTCCACGATGAGTTATTCTTTGTCGATATAGCAACGAAAAAATATCCACAAAAAATAAAATCTGATTTTGTGGCAACTGAAATGAATAAGTGTCACAATAGCAATGAAAAAGCGTGGAAAATTTGGTCGTATTTAGTAGTGCTAAAATGTAAGTCGAAAAAAATCATATCACTCTCACATCACTCTCTATCCTCTCTTCCTTATCATGAAAGGTTTATTCTTCAGAATAGTGATCAAAGAGAGGGATGTTTGAGGTAGCATCATGTTTTGGATTTGGGTTCCTCCCCTTGTCAATACCACTTGAAAATAGAGTTTCATCAAGAAAATAATGAGAGGGGGACTCACAATGGCAAGGATGAGTGACCCCAATATGCAAGTTAGGGAGGAATGGATGAATGAAATTGTTCTTGTGATAAATAGGTCCAAGAACATCGATGCAAGGGTATTATCAAACTTAAACTTGTAATTGAAATCTGCTTATGCTTCCTCATGGATATTGGTTTTACTCGTATCCTCATGAGGAACGTAGAACCTTCAAATCACTCTCGAACTCAACCTTGTTGTTGAAAACCTACAATGATTGAAAGGAGGAGGTAGTAAAGCATATAGGAATATCAATGAACTTGGTTTAATTATCATATGGTGGGTACTCTAAAATAAAAGTGTCCTCTCAAGGAATTCAAACCACATAAATTGTAGTAACCCATATTATCCTCCCTACATACATTACATAAATAAGTTTGGAACTACCTTCAAAGAGAGTCTTGTGAAAGGGACACTCTTCACCTATATTGAAATTGTCCTTAAATCAAAGAGTAGTTGAGCATGAACCTTTATCTCTAAGGAAGGATCTTATCTTGTCAAAGGAAAACTCTTTACCTATCTTGCAATTGTCCTCAAATAAAATAGTATTTGGGCATGAACTTTTAGCTCTAAGGATGGATCATATCATGGATAGTTATTTGTTCTTCTTGCAATAAAGGAATTAGGGTTTGCATGATATTGTTTCTTGGCTTCCAAAAATAAGATACAAGTCCATTGGTCATCAGATCCATAAAATAAATAACATTGTTGAAGGATGGGTCCAGTCTCACTTAAAATATGATTATTGGGACTTTTCTCATAAAAAAGAACTCCTCTATTTATGAATCCTCATTGCACACAAAAAATGTATTCACTAGTCACCAATGAGGAAAAACCTAAATATCTTGGCTCATAGGTTGCTTGAGGGGGGAGACTTATCAACAAAATCAAACTAATTTCCCAATACAAGACTAGCCCTAAAAAAATCAAGTTTTTCGTGTTATTTTTCACATGAGAAAAAATGATTCTGAATAGGTGGAAGAAGCATCACCAACTCAACATGGAATGATGTAGTAATGACTCATACCATCGAGATAGTGTCTTTGAGGGTAAATGGAAATATGAAAAAAGGAGATAGAGGTATAAAATATTCCTTAGTTGATGTAATACAATCAAAACTCTCCAAATGTTGCCATGCGAACTCATGAGGGAGACCTATAAAGGTCAAGAATCCAAAAAGAGGAAGATTGGCCAAAAGCCTGAAATTTGGTTCCCCATGTACATCAAAAAGGAAAAATAGTTGGGCACCAACAACGTGTCATAAGTAAACATTAGAAATGGCACTGCTTCAAACCTATTAGTATCTAAGACAACTAAGACAGAAAAATATTTGGGCTAATAAGAAAAATGATAGACTAAAGAATCCCTTGAGAACCCAATCTTGGCTACAGTAAAGAAGATTTTTTCATAAAATAAAATAAAATTATAACTAATAACAACAATAGTAAACTATAAAGCAACATGAAATGAACACAAAAATCAATAGAAAATAAGATAGAAATGGAGTCGTCAAAAAATATAAGCACTTAGGTGCGAAAGAAGTGTAGGGGAAACTATAAGATGGAAATCTATAACAAAATATTAGAATCAATAACCTTCTCTTAAGATAACTTCTCTCCTAATCAATTAATGGAAAAATCATAATGCAACTTCTCTCCTAATTTCTTTTGTAGGGGTTTGATATTAATATCTTTGAAAACATTTCCAATAAAAAATTTCAAAAAGAACAACCACCAGAATTGAATAATACGAACTTTAAAATGTAAGCATCAAATCTATGTCTACGGGAATATTGTAGATTAATAATTACAATGATTCACAAGAGTGACCATTCTAGCATTAAATATAATCAAATCTACTTCTTACTAATCTACTAATCTTGTTACATAGCCAATAAATAGGTACAAGCAGGTAGAACAACAAATATGGTCATTGAGTTGGGTTTTATACCTGGACTTGCATTTCTTTAAAAATTCCAAGGATTCATGGATGTGGCCATGCTAGGAATATGAAGAAAATATTGCATTCCATAACACAACACTTTATTAATCACTTCCAACCATAACATCAGATTCAAATGTATTCCTACATCATATTATAATCTACTGCAAATATAATTTCACTCCATGACACGTCATCTTGTTCAATCCTTCTTTCAATGTTTCAACAAACAATGTTAATATTCCCACATTTGGAAAACATATCTATAAGTGCATTGCCAACTACAACATAACATTCAAACCTAAAATTAACTATTTCTTTCAATGTTTCATCAATTATGCAATTGTGTAACACATTATGGAATACAATCATAGCCTAAAAATCAATCCAAAAAGAGAAGGTAAAGGTGGTACAAGATACAATAGTGAAGACAAAATCATTTTCATATGGAGAATGGGCTAGAGGTAAATCAAAGCAAGAAAGAACACATTACAATTGTAATGAAAATAAGATTCTAGATAAAAAAAAAAAAAAAAAAAAAAGAATTATATGACCATGAGACCAAGAATGGTGGAAAACTATAGATTCCCTTCAATGACTCAAACAATGACAACAATAAATAAGAACACAAAATTACTTCAAGAAGAGTGGTGAATATTTGTTTCTAAATTTAGTGTTAAACCAATGAATGTTTGAGTGGACCTATGAGAAACATGTTCTCCAAAAGATAGCCCTGCCAAGCTTTAGGAAGGAGTTAACACTCCAAAGAATCCATTTGTGCATGTATAAATGGAAATACACAATCAATTTTGAACTAAGTTACAAAAAATAACATTTTTGGTGATGAAAATCATTCTATGACAATTATTCATGTAGAGCTAGTAGGTTCTTATGATTGCAAGCTCAACAAGCATCAATTTTTTTTTTGGAATTTAGTATTGGGTAAAGTATTGTACCACTCATGTTTCCTTGGTCAACTTTGATATCCTTCAATCACATTGAAATTTGCGAAAATACATTGTAATAAGGATTGTATAGGTGGCCTATTTTGATGACCAGAAATTTGCATGGTGCAAGGAATCTAGTTTGAATCCTTTCCAAAAGAACTTCACAAAGATGGAAAAAAAATCAACTTCCAAGCCTTTTATTAATAATGTAGTGGATAAGGTTGTAGATAATCTAACAAAGCAAATAAGATTTTCTTTGAATTACTCATGCCAGTCTAAGTGAATTCACAAGAAATTTGTCAGTGTAACCTGTGTCAATGTTGGTATACACAATGGGACAATATTTTTTCATTGTAGACATATTACTGTACTATTCAAAGTTTGAAACTCATAAATTTATCACTTGTTTCAGAAAACTACATAATCTTCCCTTTTGAATCCACCTAAATCATTAGGTCTTAGGCTCAAGTGTTTCCTTTTATGCAACTAAGATTGTTTAAGATATGGAGAAACATATTTTTAGATTCCACACATTGTTTTCATTGCACAACTCCTGTATCAGATTTCTTTTCTAGAGAAACTAAGAGAAAGTAGAAGTTATAGCAATTGTAACCCTAACCTTTTACATAGATATTGCAATTGCAAAAAGGTGAGAATCGGTTGGGAAAGATGGCCTTGATTTCACTTTTACAATCATGGTACTTGGGATCAATAGAGTTGATAAGTGTGCAACCCTTAATCAAAATTTTGATGAGGTGAACTCTGGAAAAGATGTATTTTAAGGAAAGAACAAAGAAATTGCAAGAGATTGTTCATGGTAGAAAATCCACTAGATATTTGCAAGGTTATTTGTTTTCATTTCTACCTTCCATAATGCATCGAATTAAAAACATGCTTAGTGTAGCACAGTTTGGAAGATATTTTCAAATCAATGGCCATACAATTTGTGTCCCAACTATTAAGGTTTTTTGTTGACAATCAAAACATGCCAAGTTTTTATGTCACTAAAAATCCTAGGTACACTTGGTGATGATTTGTTAAAGTATATTTCTATTCGACATGTATTCACAACATATAGTCAATAATATGAAGGGAATTTGACTTACAAGAAGATACAAATTATATCAAATTGCACTATACAAGACTAGTTGTGATCAACAAATACCAGGTTATATAAGTAATGAATGCTTTGATGCTTGACACTTAATCATACCTTGGAAACATCTAGTTATGTACTCTGGGGATCTCCAAGACATTCCATATCATGGATAACATGCACATTAATGGATATAGAATGATGAATACTACAAATGTTGCAAATATCATGGAAGTGTTAATTGGTGTCTATTCTTAAACTGGTGGTGAAATTGTATCTCTTGGTTTTTTGAAGTGGCTTCGCATGGACATTCACATTCCCTAGGATTTTTCCTCTACAAGGAAGCATGATACAAGATTTGTCTCTAATGTGAGTGTTCCTTATTTGGAATCATTATTGGAATTTTATTTTCATGTTCGCATTGTTTTAGTGGAATATGTCCCATATGCATCATATAAGGAGCCATCATTTTCTAGATGTTATTAATGATTAGAATTCCTAGGGAATGGGATTACTACTTTGGTTGGATTACCACAAGAGTTGTAGTTCGAAAGTTTTGGGGATATTTTATTGAATCATTTACCAGTGTAATTCTTGTCGATTCTAAATTTGACACAAATATTGATTGGTATGCCATGAATAATTGAAACTATGGATTGCATAAAATTGATGCCACTATATTTAGGTCACACTGGCATATGTTGAGAAAAATGATTGGTCTCATTTTCCCAAAACCTAGGGAAAAATTAGGGCAAACAATGATTTAATCAACACAAAAATTGATCATGACTTACAAGAGTGAAACTCTTGGGAAATCGAGGTATATAGAGATTTTCTTGATGGATTATTTCCCCAAGTAGGCTATTCAAAAGGGTGTCCATCAAGTCTATGAGGTTATAACCCAATGAAAATTCAACTTGTAATGAAAAATGGGAAATCACGGTCTATTTTTAGCGATATTTCCCTAATGATTTGCATCTCAAAAAAAAACCTCGCAAGAAAAATGAAATTTCAATACACATTACCCCATTAGAAGGATGGATGAGGTGGGGGTTTCTATCACATTTTTACATATATATAATTTAGTCACTCAACTTCAATTGGAAAGATAAGTGCAAGCCTCATTGTTAATCAAGCATGGGCATAAGACTATTATGAAGGAACATAGGAAAGTTCCAAGTGTAGTAGAGAGAGCGAGGGGTGATACATTCAAAATGAAAGATAACAGTTACGGACTGGTAGTAGAGGAACTGCATACAATGATATGCATAATAACATGATGGGGATATGAACATGATGGGAATATGAGAGAGAATAGTTCCATTCAAACACAATATTATTTCTTTATATATGTAAGTATGTAATGAACAGTAGTCAACCTTCCCGTCCATAAATTTAGTGGGTTGTTCCTACTTCATAGCCCCCTTAAGGTAAAAAACATTTTATAAAATTGTGAGACAACAGTTCTATACGATTTTACAATATAGTTGCTAAATGTTTCAATTACAAATAAAATAGCATATTTAATAAACAAATAGATACTCCAATATAATGGGTATTTATCCATAATATACAAAGGCAAGGAAAACCACAACAATTACCAACACACAAGCAAACTCATAAAAATTACTAGTAATTACAAACAATTTACCCAAACAATTACCCATACCAAACAAACAATTACTAGCAAAGGCAAGGTATCTCTATTTTAGGGTTAAGATACTACTTCACTACCATGCATGAAAATAATTACAAAGGATAGGTATATGCTTAGTCAAATGTGTTGGATGGGTGGGAGGAACAATCCAATAAAGTGTGAATTCAATACCACCCCAACACAACCCTCTTTCCATGTGGATGTTGTAGTATGCCATGTCAACTCATCCATGTGGGAAATTAGACTTTGTAAACGAGGGTGCATCACTATTGGTGTCCTTCCCCTATGGAAAAGTATTCTTTGAACCCTTTTTAGAATTTATGAAGACATATTATGACTTTCATTGAATACAAACTTTACAATATTCATTAAAAAAAGTTCCATATACAAATGCAACATGTGTATGTCTATGATGTAACCCACAAAGTTCCAAAAATTGTACATACATAAAGTAAAAAAATAAATAAAGTTTGAAAAATTGTGTATACATTAAGTACACAAAATATTAAGTAATCATTTGATAAAGTTCTCATAAAAACAAAGTAAAAATTACAAATGCAACATATATGATCTATGAATTATCATATATGGCCACGTTCTGCTCTGCCACTCTCTCCTCCAAGTTGGCCTATAACACATTTGAAATGTATATTATAGACATAATCATAAGTACTTATATTGAAAAAAGACTAATAATTACTATTAAATTATGATGCATCCAATCAAAGTTACAAAATTTCAACCATGATTGATACCTATGAATCACCAATTGGAACATCTTCCAAGATGGATGAAGAAGGTTGCGTCATACCCAAGGTCTCCTCATGGTTCCCCTACATATACATATACATATAAGTACATATGTAGAACATTTTTAAACAATTTAATGAATTAAAATTAAATGATTGACACTTGAAATCATAGTTTTAAACTTTGAAACATGCAATTTTCATAACTAAAAAAGTTTCAAACATGCAATTATGCTTGTGAAGTCCCAACCTCTAGAAAATTTCCCATGCCTAGTATTGAAAGTCCCAAATTTAATGATAAATTATTTAACATTCGAGTGAACTCCAATTAAGGAACATAAACATTTTGTGTTAGTTCAAAAGTTGTGATGAGGTGGATCTAATAAAAGAATTATCATTGAATTCATGAAAGATGTACCAATTGTAACACATACCAATCCAATGCCCTCTTCATCATGCCCAATTAATTTTTTCCAACCATTGTGACAAAACTTTGCATAAGCTCATACCTCTTCAAGGCCCATGCAGTCTATATCATCATCTGTCTTATATAAAAAAATATCATGAGCATTGGATCGTGCTCTTTGTCGGTTCAAACCAACATCAATACCAACCAAAGGTAAATTTAGATTATTGTCTATTGCATCCCTCGCATCCCAACCAACTTGTGAAGTGGCCTCCATATTTGAACATAGAGAAACCACCCTTGGTGGATGAGATACCAAGGGTGGTGGAGGTATAGGAAATGATGGATCTCGAAATGCACCTCTTTGACTATACATTCGACCTTTACCAACACCATAATATTTGGATGGTAGGTCGATATAATTTGGGTGCATATTCTCAAAAAACTATGCATAGATAAATGATCCAAATTATTTTAGGAACGATATGAAGGAAGAGATATAACAGAGATGTAAAAAAGAATTACACATAGCTATGGAAAGGAACATAGTAATACAATAAAGATCATATTCTATTAATAACGGTTTGAAATACAAAAGACTCTAAAATGAAAAAGCACACAAGATAGCTATAATGGTGTAGTTTATCTCTAAGAAGAGATGTGTCGAATATGATCATTCGCAAGAAGATCGTTGCAATGAGGATCCAAAGGCATTTTTAACACAAATCATAAATTAGAAAACCCTAAAAATCCAAAAACCTAACCTTAGGAGATGAAGCGCCAAATGTCATGTGGGCCTTGATGGGGCACGTTGGTACATCAACTTCTCGAGGTCGTAACGTTTTCATATGATATTCATTTTAGGCGCACGATATCCCATTGGAAAGGTCTATCTAAAGAACACACATGTTTCCATCACAATCTAGCTTTTTTTATAGTTTGATTATGGCGGGCCCAAAAAACGTTATTTAGGCCCTCAAAACGGCCCCAGAAGTCTAGAACCCAAAAAGCGAGAAAAAAATTGTTGAAATGGAAATTGGGATTTGATCTAGTGGAATAGGTGGGTGCCCACTAATATCAACATAGATAAGTCATCCCCCCTTAGGAATAAATGGTATCCATTGCGTCAAGTGTCGACATCAAATGAGGAAACTTCTATTGAACTTAACTCCTAGTGAGCCACATGCCTTGATGAAGAAACTGCCATGCTTTGACAACCTAATACAGTTTGATAGTCTCCTAGCGGGTGTCGTTTGTCTTGGAATCCATGATCTGGTCAACTATTTCTTATTTGATGTAGGAAGGATTGAGTTATGTAGGGGCGAACTTCTTGGACGCATCCGAAGTGTCCAGGAGAGGTGGAAAATATAGTCGTAGTAGTTCCACATTAAATACTGGGTGCAATCCAAGGAAAGGAGGAATACTGAATTCAAAATAATTCTCACCCACATCCATGGTGATGGTGTAAGGCCCGTATCAAAGTAGGTGCAATTTCTGATGGGGTCTTGTGAAGTTCTCCTTCTGCAAAATGCAACCAGACTTTATCTTCCACCTGAAATGTGTGTGGTACTCGATGTTGATCGTGGATTTGCTTGTACTTGGAATTGGATTTCTACAAAATACCATGAACTTGTTGTTGGATGTGATATATGTGCTCAACAAATTTTTCTTCCCAATCAGTCTATGTCTGATCATGGGAGGAATCTTCCTATGCGGATGCAATGGGCATAACTACATCAATGGGGGGAAACGGTTGAAATCCCAAGCACACCGGAAAAATAGTTGTGGCCAATAGAATTGTGGATGTCTCTATTGTAGCTGCTATGTTGAACATAAGGAAGGATTTAATGCCATGTGCATGGATTTGTGGAATTATACATTCACAGGATATGCACAATCATCATGTTGACTAGATATGTTTTTCCATAAGTCTATGGTTGGAAGGAAGTCAATTTGGTTAGCTTGGTGTCCATCATCGACCACAGGATGGACCAAAAGGTTCTCAGGAACCTAATATCTTGATCAGAGACAATAGTTTTTTTTAGCCCAAAATGAACCCAAACATATGTGAAGAAGAGCTTGGTTGTGGCCTCGATTGTGATGCTCTTCTTGCAAGGTGCCAAAATTTCCATCTTAGAGTCTGTTAGAGAATCGATCGACGACCACAAAGACACAGTCATTCCCATGCTTGGTTGAAGGCATATCGGACATGTAGTCCATGGAGATGGACTCCCAAGGCATATCGAGAGTAGGTAGAGGGGTGTATAGCCCTTGTTTCTTGATGGAGGGATTGGAAATGGCACAGGAACTGCAGGATCTAAGGTACTTGCGAACATCTTGTCGAAGATTCAACCAACAAAAATTCTTCTATAGTACTTCCATTGACTTTTCTACACCAAAATGTCCTACTTTCTTATTGCAATGAGCTTCCCATATCAAATTTTCACACTCGCTTAAAGGGAAAAAAAGGTGGATCGAATGGCATAATAACCCATCCTAGAGATGAAAGTTGGGAATCATTTTTCCTGTGCTCAATGTCTGATAGGTAGTAGAAAAGTCAGAACCATTATTGTATAAGTGTGGCCATCCAGATGTCTCATGTCCATAAGAGTTGATAATTGTTGTGAGCGCTTCCACTGGGGGTCAACTGAGGAAATCTGTGACATCGTTGGTGCAACCCTTCTTGTAATTTATATTTAAGTGGAATTGATACAGGTACATGGACCACTTCTTATGGCGGTCATTTTTTAAATTTCCTTGTGTTTGCATGAATGCAGAGGCCTGTGATTAGTGTGGATTATTGTTTCCTTTCCCAGAATGTAATTCTTCCACTGTTGACATGCCTGGACAATGGAGTACATATCTTTTTCATAGGTGGGGTATATTAGAAAAACATTAGATAGATTTTCACTATGATAAGCTACTAGATTCCCATGTTGAGTGAGGAATACACCAATAGCATAATCTGAAGAATCTATCTCAATCTCAAATGGTCATTGTAGGTCTTGCAGAATGTGGATTGGTGTTGAGAAGAGAAAGTATTGCAGATCCTTGAATTATTTATGTTGGGGCACGAACCACACAAAATTGACCTTCATGCCACCATTGGTCACTTGGCTTAGGGCCCAAGTGATATGAGATAACCCCAACAAAAAATTTCGATAGAATTTAGCAAGGTGCAAGAAGCTATGGAGCTTGGTCATTATTTTTTAGGCCGACCAATTGTGGATGACTTGGATATTGGTTGGATCGACATGTACACCATGTGCATCCACAATGTTTCCAAAATATTGAATTCTATGCATGCCGAAGGAACACTTATCCAAGTTGGAATATAACTTGTGTTGTTTCATGGTGCCCAATAACTGTTGAATATGCTCCAAATGTTCCTCCCAAGTTTTGTTGAAGATGAGGATGTCATCCAAATATACAACCATAAAGGAGTTTTTGAATGGTCATAATATATCATCCATCATCTAAATGAATGTGTTTGAGGCATTATTCAATCCGAAAGGCATGACCAACCAGTCAAAGAGGCCTTCTTTGGACTTGAAGGATGTCTTCCACACAATAGTTTGCTCAATCAGCACCTAGAGGTAACCTAACTTCAAATAAATTTTATAGAAAAACTTGGCTCCCTTGCACTAATAAAGAAGATCACCAATCTTGGGAATTGAGTACCGATTCTTGACTATGATCTTGTTCAGGGCTTCATAATCAATACAAATTTTCCATGTTGTGTCCTTCTTTTGTACTAGAACAACTGGGCTCCTGCAAGGTGAGGAGTTAGTTCTGATGTGGCCCTTTAGAATTAGCTCTTGGATCTGGAATTTGATTTCTTCATTCTCCATAAAAGAACGAATGTATACAGGTCCATTAAGAAGAGGATCATCGGGCTTCAAATCAATTGGATTCTTTACCTGATAGTGCACAGGCACCCCAGTAGGTGAGGCAAATATGTCTTTGTACTCCTCGACTATTCTATTCACCTATTGGTGTTGGGCAGAGAGACCTTTTGTAGAGGTTTTGGGGTTTGCAGTGAAATTTTGGTCACCTTCCTATCGAACCATACAAAGGAAAAATCTCTCAGTCTGAGAAACCACCATTCTACACTACTTCGCATAGATCAAAGAGACTGCAGTATTTGAAACTGCCTCAGGTACCCTATAGAGTTGATCTCCCAAAGTAATAATGGCACTACAGATCCTATATACATAAACAACATGACATTTCCACATATACTGTTGTCTTAGAAAAAAATCACAAACTTCAATTGGGGAAATATCACACAATACCTTTTCTTTGAAGGGTTTGATTCCATAGTGCAGGAAACACTGTTGGCTAATGTGGATGTCACGTCCCTGGATGAGCTAACCGAAGTATGGTTGAGGATGTTGTGTCATTTTCAAGTTCAACCTCTTGAAACCCTCTACTAATATAAGTTTCTTCTAGATATTGTTGTCAATAATTAAATGGAGTGAGGTTCCCTTCACCCACATCTATGAGTGGAAAATATGCTCCCCTTCTTCAGGCTCCTCTGGTTCCTCTGGTTGGAATTTTTTGGTAGCAGTGGTGACACTAGGTTCTGCATAAATCACTTGTCTTACCCTGTTTGTCTCGAAATCAAAGTTTGAGTTAGCATTTGACCTCAGGGATTTTGTATCATCCAACAACAACTATGTGGAGCGACATTCATTAGTATTTTTCCAAGGGATTTTTTGGAACTCGCACCATTTTCTAGTGTCATTCTTCAACTTCCCATTACCCTTCTTTGTTGGTGGCTTGGGTTGGTTGTACTGGGTTTGGAAATCCTTTATTTTTACTTTGGACTGGGAGTTAGGGACACCCTTACCATATTTTAGATATTGTGGATTTGCATATTCGAACTCTTTCTTGTTTTGTTGCTTGAATTTCTGCTCGATTTTGACAACATATCGATAAGAGACTCCTAATGACGAGATGTCTAGAAACTCCATTTCGGTTTGGATGTACCAGTGAAGATCCCCATGGTATTTTAGGACCATATTCCGCTTAGATAATTTGATATCTATCTTGGTGCGCAAGGTATGAAAATTATTTGTGAACTTCAACACCGTTCGGTCCCTCTCTTGGTGAATTGTGGTCCATCTCATGTATTGGTCATTATAACTTCTAACATGGTGATATTGTTCCTTGAGGAAATCAACAAAATCCTCCCAAGTGGTTCTTGTGTTAAACCTTAAATCGTGGCACATTACCCCTTAATTGGGGAATATTACATTAGTATTGTTATTTTATTTATGTATGCTTGGGTCCATTAGTTGTAAATTGTACCTCCTAGTCTCCTATATATAACAAGGAGACCTTTTCATTTTGAATCATATGGTATTTGTGAATTCATGTAATGTATAAGGAGGTTTCCCCCTCAAAGACTCGCATAGATGATTTTAGGGGCTAAATTTCACAAATGGGATAATTTTCCATGGTTTTCCCAAAAAACGATTCACTAACTTTCATTTTTTCAAAAATTGATTCACCCAAATTCGATAGAATAAAATTATTTTACCTTAAAAATCGCCAAACTTTTATAGAAACTATATAAAATCCTTAGAAATTTCAATATTTTTACAAAACTATCGCCAAACATTTTACATTTTGCATATTAAGGACTAGTAAGATTTTCTACATTTTAATATAAATTTCCATCCTTAAAATCATTCCTATTGAAGAGGATTATTATCTGAATTTATCTCTTTGTCAATGTGTGGAGTACTTATTCTGAGGTTTTTTATGCTATTTTGATATTTGGTTCTTAACATTTGGTATCAAAGCTAGACAATCCTCGGGACTGGCTTCTTCAAAACAAGTCTTCTTGGAATTTTTGTTACAACTTTTTTTTTTATGGAAGGTTTTGTGATCTATAATTTATATGGTGTAGAGGAGACATATATAGATAACTTGGGTCCTAATTTCAGATCTTTTTTTTTATATATTTTTGGAGATACATTATGTTCAAGTTAGGGTTTTTGACTAGTCCTAAAATTAGTCTGAAACAAGTCTTCTTGGAATTTTCATTCCCAATTATTTTCAAATTGGTTTCAGGTTTTGAAATTTTTACCGTATGAAGGAGGAATAGTGAAATATCATTTTTTTAAATTTCATCCCCTTATTCACTGTACTCTGAAAGTTATTCTCGAAGGAAATTAGGGCTTTTGGTTGGTCCAGATTTCATTCTAAAACATGCTTGCTTGGGATAATTGTTATATCTATAGCTACAGACCTCCAAATTGAGTGAAAACTATTACATTGGTTAGGGTACAGAACAAAATTTTACTGGTGTAAATTTCAAGTTCGGAAGTAAATACACTGACAAGTGGCAGGCTGTATAAATTCTCTCTCCTGAAAGGGAAAAAATAAACACACCTTGGGAAAGTTATCATAAAATTATCTTGGAGAATCCAATCTATTGCACAAACCTACCACACTTAGAGGGGGGGGTGAATGAGTGTGGGGATGTTTTTCCCAAAACTTCCCTCTTTCACAAAACTCATTAGTTAGAATTCAACATTTACTCATTACTCATTGTTTTCATTTATAACCAGTTAGATGTGAGAACATATCAGCAACATATATCAGCAATATATCATCAAAAGTCATCACCACAAAGAACACAAGATGTATGTACAATTTTCTTTTTATTATGAACTACAATCCTTGGGGGTTTTCAGCAACAACTGAATAGAGTACAACTCTACAAGACCATTGGCTCTATCATGCAAGACTCATCTTACACACTCAGCACCAACTGAGATGAGGTGGAAATCCTCAACATATATCAATATGCAACAGGTACGCGACCTGTCGGTAGTGCAACACACGTATGTATGTGCCCTACCAGTTGTACAGCCTGCATGTATATGCACCCAAGCAGTAATACACCCTGTGTATACCTTATGAGATATTAGGGTTTATCATTTTCATCACATGCTCAAATACTCTGCAACCTACAATCATATTCTCTTATATCTTTCACTGTCCAAACTAACCCATATCCAGTCACAACACATCCAAGCTCTCCAATAGTCTACTCATGCTCCACAACCAATCAATATGAATGCTATCTCAATCATGCATAAATAACTAGTATACCATAGAAATCATGTCACCGCTGAATCACAAGAGTACTGCTCATTCCATCAACCAACATAAACCACATCACAGCAGCCATACCAAGAATTCCCTAAGCATTCACAACACAACAAGCTATACTATCCATCAAGACAATAATGTAACCATACCAATGTGTTAGTGACATATCTGAACCCATAGAATGCAGATCTGGAACCTTCTTCAGTCTTCAACAGCTTGTCCTCATCTCAACCAAAAATATCCATGAGTTTATCCATTGTACGCTCCCTATACACTAACAGCCTGCGTACTATATGCACCCTGTACACAGGCAACTTCTGTATACGCACCCTATACACAGACAAGCCGCGTACGCACTAGAAAATAGGGTTTTTCTATGATTCCAAGAATTTATTCGTCATGGTCTCAAACTTGACGAAACTGCAATGCGTCCATGAGATCCTCCCGATCTCCTCTCTCTCAGAATATATCTTCAATCATGCTCAAGAGATCCACACCAAAATGCTCTCACAAGAAGCTCTCCATCAATACTCCAAAAGATATTCTCACAAGAAGCTCTC